>JAEIIJ010000118.1:0-78890 GCA_018904815.1 Drosophila ogumai
CAAGGTTGCCAGCCGAGAGACTCTGAGAATGATTGCTATGCCGACCGTCTCTTTCGTTCGCTAAGGTCTTGTGCCCCGTGCCGAGCCATGTGACTTCCCCGGACTGGGATTGCGATTCCGATTCCTCCACCCTGGGATACGATGATATATATTGTGTATATCAGCAGCAGCTCCCTTTTCAGTACTTGTCTTGCCCAACTTGTTCCACCAACCCGTTCCCATCCGTTCTAGTCGTCGGATTTTCCTTGGCAACCTTTCTTCTTCTTTTTTTGTTTTACT
This sequence comes from Drosophila ogumai, assembly GCA_018904815.1. Classification (NCBI taxonomy): domain Eukaryota; kingdom Metazoa; phylum Arthropoda; class Insecta; order Diptera; family Drosophilidae; genus Drosophila; species Drosophila ogumai. The sequence goes on from JAEIIJ010000118.1 coordinate 280, forward strand.
TAAGTTTTTGCTCGTTTTTGTATTATTTTTGCTTGTATTCTGCGTTCTTGGTCGGTTGTTGTCGTCGCCCAGTGACGTCAGAAATGCCGGTTCCGGCTTTGTCTTGTCTTGGCTGGCAATGTAAATGCTAATAGAATAAACCTTTAAGACATTGAAATAATCTCTAGAGCATGGAAAATAGGATTTATGAACTGTTTATTTAAAATTTAAATTAATTATATCATTTATAATGATACTAATTTAAAGAAAAGATTTAATAAGCAGAAAACAGCATCTTTTGCACATTTTTAACAAAATAATAGTCTACAATTCGGTAAATGATAAAAATAAAAATTTAAAACTTGAACTATAGTCATTAGGATGTATATTTTATAAAGAGTTTTCGGATCCTTAAGTCACAAAAAAAGGTTTAAAATCATAAAATTAAGGACATCTTTTGGAATTCTCCAAACGTATCCAATAATCCCTAATGATTTCTTCATTAAAGCAGCCACCAAGGTTCTCTTGTTTAATGGCAATTAAAATATAATAGGTTTTCGAAAAAGGCCTAAATTTAGGTAAGAAAAAAGAAACAGTTAAGAAACCGCTTTAAAGGCAAGCCTTAACCTGAAGACGATCCACTTTTGGCAGCTGTGCCGGCATGGCTCCTTTGGACCCAAAACATTCCTCATCCTCGCCAGCCTTCGACAAAGAAGAAGTACCGAAAATTATGCCAGACATTAATGAACGTTAAATTACCGGAGCCGCCGCTCTCTTTATTATGTGACGACGGCGACGACGACCACGATGATGATAATAACAATGATGATGATGACGACGGTGGTTTGAAGTCAGTCTCAGTCTGCGGCTGTATCTGTATCTTTGACCCACTTCGGGCAGTTGTAAAAATTCAATAACAGAAACGGAAAATTAACTGAAAACGGCACTCGAAAGCTGAAGAAAAAAAAAAAAAAACATTGATAAGACACCAAAAAGAAACACTCGCGGAAGGGTGGGGTGCGGAAGCCAAGGCTGCAGCTCAGCACGATTTTTACAGCTGCAAACGAAACTTATTTCGCTGCCGTTTCTTGGCAATGCCCTTCGAGTGAAGCAGAAACCCAAGGAGGAGTCTCCAAGTCCAACACCAAAACACCCCATTTACCAGTTCCCAATTCCGCCGACATTCCCCCTCGAAAGACACACGCACAGTACACACACCTTGCACCCATTTCCATGCCATTTCCATTTACGTGAAACGTGAGCGGAGCGATGACAGCCCAAGAGCCCCGGGATCGGATCGGATTGGGTATTGTGTGGCTCACTTTTGCACGGAAAATAATTTTGGATGGTCTAGCTCTTAGTTAAGTGGATTTTCCTATGTAATTAGGAGGACAAAATGTACACGTCGTCTGGAGTAAATACCATCAACTAAGGGAGAAAGATAATCGAGAATTATACTTAGTTTTCTCACAGAATCAAGTGTTTCATATTCTACATACATAGTTACTAAAAAAGTGTTAGGAATTTCCTTTAAAAACATTTTAAATATTTCTTTCTCTGCACCGACTTTAACTACTTCTGCTTGGAGTTTGGGTTAAGGTCTGAAGGGTAAACCCGAGGAAGTACTCCGCTCAGGTCCGGAGTGCGTGTGTACGTGATGCAATCAAAATGTTATTAATAACGCAATAAAGTAACCATAATTTGGATCATTAAAATGCACACATTTTGCGCTACGTGAGACAAGAGCTGGTCTCTAAAATCCCCCAAAAAGCCACAAATTGAACCTACTTAAAAAAGTAAAAAAGGCAACCTAAAAAACAAAACGAGGTAAATGAAAAACCTATGTTAACATTTACTACGGTACTAAATACTTGGAAAAGACCTTTTTACTTTGGTTTATGACACACATGGTATACTCTTTCTGATATGAAAATAAATGTCATACATTAATTACTTATAAACCAAAAATCCTAAGATAAGCAGTGTAATATTATTTTTATGTTTTTTGATATTAATTATTTGACCATTTTAATATATAAAGTATTTATTTTTCAAAGTCTTATACATCGCTCTAAACTCGCTAAATTCAATATACCTTTTCCCTTATAAGAGTATTAAAAGCCTTTTGGCAGTCATGTTCAAGTTTACGACTTTGACTTGGCGCCATCGTTTTTACAGTAGTTCAACTCGCTTAACTAAGCCCATTGACCACGCCCACAGCCGCCCCACAGATATGAAAGTTGAAGCTTGTGTTAGTGTGTGCCCACTCAAACGTGTGTGAGTATGCCAAACGATTTTACACGGTTCAACCAGAGATTAGGGCCAGGTATTTGATTTAGCCAAAGGGGCTACGACACCCAATTCAACCATGGAAGCCTAAAGACTGGGGAAATATTATGATTAAGCAGCTTAACAAATTATTGATTGATTGATTGCCTGGTTTATGATATGATCTCTAATTGAATTGTAATGGTGGAGAGAGTATGTGTAATAGTTGTTACCTCTAATGATTTTTAAATAAATTTTTTAAAAAATAATGTTACTTTTGAGTTTGTTTAGTTGCTTCCAAAAAGTGTGACCAACTCTGTAATAGTGTGACCAAATAGTAAGCAGAGTGACCAAAGCAGCAATAACTTCAACGAATGAATAGTAAACTATCATACTTCCTGCCTTCTTAAGTTCCAGTTTTTCGAAAATAGCCCAGAATGGAAACTATAGTAATCATGGGAAAATTCTCGCATTGCGAATGGAAAACTGCCTTTCAGGTTGCATGTTCCTCGTTCTTTTACCCATTTAACGACCTGTTTTCCTTCTGCCTCTTCTCATCAATTACAATCACATTCTCTCTCTCTATCTCTGTGTGCCTCTCGGCCACTTTTGGCCAATTCAAATGCAACTTTCCCATAAAGCCAAAGTGTGGATGCTCCACAAAAATTTCACCCAACAACGCAGACCACTAGCCAACACACACAGTTACAGAGAGCGAAGGAAAATGTGGCGAAACTAAAAGTAACATCTTGCCATTAACGTGTGGCAATGGACATGGAAACGGGGCACATCTCTGCCTCTTTTTTGTTTTCGAGGCAAACCCAAATCAATATTGATTCTGGCCCTAAAATCTTTTGCAATTTTCTCGAATTGTCTGGGAGCAAACGATAAGCTGACACAATAACAAAACTTTGTTGCTGTCCCGAGGAAATGCAGGAAAACGGTTTTAGCCCCTGGCCATGGCAAACTTGAGACAGTGACGGTATCCAAAAGGGGGGCCATTAGTGGGGGGTAAGCAGTGTTTCAGAGGTTCTTAAATATTAAAGACTTAAGAAACAATATAATTTTAAGCAATTTTTTATGTTAAAGACATTTTTTTGATCAGCATTACCAGACAAAACAATTTAGTCTCATAAAAAGTCCTTAGAAGCCTTAGATTTTTAAGACTTTAAGAGCTGGAGTCGCAAATTTTGTAAATACTTAATATATTTACAATAGTAAGGTACCTAGTACCTCAAGCACCAACTATAATATAATTTTCTCCTAGATCAATTTCACATTATAGACGCCGATTTTAATGCCCTCTTGGTGATGGCATAACTCCAAAGTCAATTTCTCAAACGAAATCCCTTTCGTTCGAGAACACACATTCAATTTAATGTTGGAAAAGCTCTCTGCCATTACTTTGCAAATCCCCTTTGGAAAATGCCCAGCAACAACGCAGACATGTGGATGCTTGGTATCTATGAGATACTTTTTTCTTTCCCCATTTTTTTTTTCTTCGTGTTTCTTTGGGTAAGTTTTTTGGGTACAAAGAAAGCGTCAGGCTGATAGGCAGCCGCCGGCGTATTGTTTCAGCTCATAAACTATTACATAAAAAATTGAAAGCAGGCAGAAAAAGAGGGAAGTCAGAGGGGCCAAGGAAGGTGTATGTAAGGTAACAAGAAATTTGTTCAAAGGAGAAATCATTAAAGACAAAGTTGCAGAGAGAAAGAGAGAGAGCAAGAAAATGCAAAGTTATAGATAGGAGTAAGTGAGCGAAAAACAAAGAGAGAAAAAGGAGACAAAAGCTAAGTGAATGGTGGAATGCAGTGTATGGAAAATATATGGAAAATTTTATGGATAATACCAATACCAATAGACGAATATTTAAGGTCAAAAGGAGATCGAAGAAATTATTAAAAACTAAGGAACTATCTTGTATTTATTAGAAAAAAGATATATGTTATTTAAAAAATATAAAAAAATATTTTAAAATCAAACTAAAATATTGAAAATTTTTAAGAATTTAAATTAATTAACCTAAAGGCAAATCAAGGTGGTTCACTAATTTTCATTCCAATATTTTTTCAACTTAAGACCTTAAAGTCACATGTTTTTCAGGGGTTAATTACTAAATCATTTCATTAAAAGTTTCTTTAAAAAATAAATATTTTAAATATGGTAGATTACCTTATTTCTTTCGGTGTATTTTCCTAAGAGGTAGCAGGCACGGGAAATCGTTATGCGGTGATATGCTCAGGCGATATCACCAAACCAAGACACTGGCCAGCAACGCCAACAACAACAAAGCTCAATTGAGCTCGAGTTATGTTTATGACAGTTGTCAGTTATTGTTGCTGTAGTTTTCGCTGCTGCTTTCCATTTTTGAGACTGTGTGTGTGTGTGTGCTGTCTGTGTTTGTAGCAAATGCAAATTTGTGCAGCGATGCGTTTTGCCAGCGTTTAAAGTCGCGCGTGAAAGTCGCCAGCGTCAAACTCCGAAATAATAATGGTTTTTCCTTCCTCTCATTTGCTACCATCACTTCATGTTAGGAAAAACTAGGAAGCATTCAAATTGGTATTTTTTTTTTAATTTTAACTATAAAACTACCTAAATTTGCTATCTCCAGCAATAAAACCTTTCTAACACCTCTAAAACTAGACTTTTCCCTCTAAAGTTTTAATTTAACCCTCAACCCTTAGAAGTTTATTAATTTTTAATAGCTAAACCTATTTTTCTTCCAAGTTTTTCGTCACAGTTTTGTTGCAAAACAGATTTTCTCTCCAGCAATCGTTGCTCTAATGTCTGTTGCGGTTGGAATTGTTTTAAATTTTTTTTTTGCTGCTGCTTTTGCAATTGTTGCCAAGCAGAAATCATTTCCAAAGGCCACTCAACGGATCGGCGGCACTAAATGTGTTTCTGCCGAAGAGGAGAAGGAGAGCCGCGTCCATTGGCGTGAAATTTGTGTGAATAACTCAAAACAGCAGCGGCAGCAACTGCTTTTCACTATGCGAACGAACCAACGATCCAAACTATGCCTATGAACGGGGTCTGGGTCCGGTCTCTGGCCGTGAAACGACCAACAGTCTGTCCGTTAGTCACTTAGTCAGTTTCTCACATTGTCACTATACCAAGTCCAAGCTAACAGCAAGCACATGGAGCCTATTGCCTTCAATCTGGGGCCCACAGTGCGTCCTCCAAGCGGAGATTATGCGTGAGTATTTATTGTTTCAACTTGAATTGTTCGGATGCTTGAAACGAGCCGCTAAAGTTGGCTTAGCCTAGCTGAGGCCAGTTGACACGAAGAAGCTAAAGGTAAAGCCAAAGATGAGGGCCGCCCCAAGAGAAACTAACTGCCGGATCGGAGTCTGATTCAGCTGGAAAGGGAAGCCATAACGAATCCAAACACGACGCCCTAAAAGTCGCACATGACAAAAGACGAGACGAAGATAGACGACAAATGGACAGCTATGGGCCAACGCCTAGGCCGCACAATATCCATTTCTATATCTCCACCGGCCAGGGCTCCCTGTCAACTTTGACGGCTCTGGCTGGGGCTGTATGCCATTGATTTATGGCGGGATTAATATCACACAACTCGAACATGTCTCTCTTTTTTCTGTACCTCTGCCGGGCTTACCTTTTACTCGCATTTGGGTTCATGTAGATTTCTAAATGGATTTCAACTTTGGGCTAATTTCACTTTGGCATGCCGTCACAAAATGATTTCATATTTATTTTTTCTTTTTCTTAATTTTTACGATATTTTATTGCTCCACCAAAGTGTTTTCTTTTTGATTTGCTTGGGTGAACGATTATTGATGGATACTTTGTTGAGGATTTTCGGTGGAGATTCTGAGAAATCGATGTCGATGGCTTTTGAGTCATTTAGGGTCTTTTTTAAGACATTTATTATCTAAGCAAAACTTTTATGGGGGTTCTTAAAAAGATGTTCTTGAATGTATAGATCATAAATCTTCAGAGTCCCTGAATATTCAGATTTTCCATATCATAATCACTTTATTTATAAACCCTTTTTTGAAACCCTAATTAAATCCACTTAAATAATTGAACTTTATATCCCTCTTTATCGTTTCAGGTATGTGTACAGACCCTTTACTTTTTCTTTAAGCATAAAATCCAACCGAGTCAAGGATACTTTTAAGTAAAAAATACACAGCGTTCAGCGTGAGTAATTATAATTTATTTAAATCGATTACGACGCATTGCCTTCGAGACAAAAGGGAAACTCGATCGATTCGAATCGATCCGATCCGATCTCAACTCTCGTCTCGTCTCTCGGCGTGACCCATTTTGGAGACCCAAGCGCAATTATTCATTTATAACGACTCTAAAAAAATGTCTGAAAAACGCGAGCGATAAGCAAACCAGTTGCCTCGAAACCCCCATGCGTGCCCCAAATAACTAGAGTTATTCCAGATCAAGGGGGAAGCTGAAAAGGGCTGTAAAAACTCAACCTCAAAGATGTTAAATTTCGCTCATCTTTGTAGATGAACATAGCAACCAAAGTGTGAAGGAAGTTTTAATTATAGAAATAATATAATTTGGAAACCTCGAGAAATTATTTAGAATTTTAGAAGAAGATTTATTAAAAGATTTATGATTTAATATAGGTTTATATTTGACTTCCTTGCAAGAGAATATTATTATTATTCCTTTTTTATCTCAATTTCGATCCAATCGATAAAAATCATTATAATTCATATCTTGCCTTATATTTATTTGATTTTAATTCAAAATCTCAATGTTTTAGGCCTCGCTTTAATTATAATTTTTAGCATCAATATTCAATATCTGTTGTGATATGTGGATATTCATATTCAGTTTAGCGAAATTCGTCGATTCAGTGAGATAAAAAGGGTTAGGCCTTGGGCTGTTTTTTGTGTTTAAAAGATAAAAAAAAATAAAGACAAGGGCGCATCTCCTGCGGTATTAGGTAATCCTCTTTTTGGTCGCTAAACCCACTGTGAAATTGGGTCACAAATTTTCACTCGAAAACCTTTTTGTGTTTTATTATTTTGTGTTGCCTCTAATTTGACAGACGACCGCATTTTGGTGGCATTTTTACTGAAAACCCAAGCAACTTTTGTTGGTAACTCTCGCGTTTACAATTTTAATTGCGGATGCGCACACTTTCGTTTTCGTTTCATTGTTGTTATTTGTTGTAGATGTTGTTGTTGTTGTTGTTTCTGGTGTCTGTTGTTAATATATTTGTTGTTGTTGTTATTGTTGGTTGTCCCCACGCATTAAAAGAGAGGCCTACGGATAGCCGGCTCGTCGCTCTTTTCTTCAACTTTGGCGGCGGCTGCGCGACTTCATTTTTTTTACTTTACCTTTTTGCGGCTTTCCAAAAAATAAAAACGAAAAACTGTAGGAAAAAAAGAAATATATATATATACAACCGCAGCTTACAGTTTCACTTGAGGGAAATCGCACCTCTTCGCCCCCCTTTACGTTTCCCCCGACTTACCTCACCTGGGTTATGTCATAACCCAACTTTGCTGCTGCTGCTGCTGCGACTGTGGAAAGTTAAACAAATTTTGTTTGTCGTTCGCTTTGAAAATTTTGCAACTTGGAAAGTTTTTTTTCCGCCATACACAATAAAAAAAATATTACCAAAATCGGTTCGAGTTGGGAAAGATTCTTCTGGCTAGGAATTGGGTCAAGTAAAATTAATACTCTATTTCAAATTTTTATTTGAATTTTTAATCTTAAAAAAAGGAGCCAAAACGTATACTGATGAAGCTTTCTTCTTCTACATTCATGACTTAAAACCATGATTAGTTCATGGAAATATTACACATTTTTTTCCGTGTACATCTGTTGTTTTTTCTGGGGCAGAAAATTGAATTTCACATTAGTTGCAGTTGTTGCAATTACCCCGCCAAAAACAAATTTTGGGAGAGCTGAAAACGGAGAAGAAAAATTGTGCAACGCGGTCGGTCGGGGCACACACACTTTTAGAAAGTATGAATATCATACGGAGATCGATGTAGGCGCCACTGACTCCCCTTAACTTTCATTTGAATAAGCTGCTAACACAGCAAGCAAACACACAATAAATTGAGATACATTTCGAAAAATGTATCTCTCTCCGGCTAATAATAATAATCACTTAATTTGAACGCTAATTTGTGACTGCCGTTGGTGCTGCTTCTTCTCTACTCTCCCATTCACTTAATGACTTTCTTTACCCCCAAAACGATCGGAGGATGGACTGATTTTCTTCTCTTTTGTCGGTTAAAGGTTTGCTTTGCTTTGCTTTTCCCTCCCAGGGAAATTATGCAAAAACAATGCCCGGTCCGAGGAAAAGTTGAATGCAAATCGTCGTCGTCGCTGTTGTTCATTTGTGAACAATTTCATTTGGGGCTTTTTGAAAGTTCAGCCAGGGAAATTTATGTGAGCCGGCCAGGGCAAGAGTTGAGTTCAGTTCAGAGACAAAAAAATGGAGAAGCGAATCAAAACCAAGCGGCGAGCTACAAAAAAAGTTCCCGAGGGTCTTGTAACAATGCGGGCAGTTCGTTTTTTTATACACTAAAGTCTATAGTTTTTTTTTTTCCTAGTGCTTTATCAGGGGGCGTGGGTTAACCAGTGGGTGCCAAGTGTGGGAGAGAAGGGCATCGGCATTGGCAGGGTCCCTGACATTTCGACACGAACATTCGTGTCTCTGAACTATTGTTCACCATTTGATTTGTTGTTATAGCCGGAGATGCATAAAAATCATTTTAATAGAGTTTTCACCTTTCGAAACGGATTCGGTAACTTGTTGGATTACTTTCGATCGATGTCATTCGATAGGTCAGCGTTGGTGAGTCTGTAATGGGTATATAACAGTTGTATAACATCATCATTCGCTGGATTTTTGAGATACCATAGATTTTTTGTAATTGCTGTACTTTGATGGGGCTGAAATTTTTGTATATATAATTAAAACTTATATGTATAACAGTTAATTATACGTATAACAGTATATACATTTCTTAATATTTTTTTGTAAACCATTTTAAATATGTATATTTTATTTATTGCTATTGATATAATCGTTGAAGACTTACAAAGTTAGAATACTCATTGTAAATGTAAGTGTTATAAATTTAACTTATAACACTTTGTTTAAAATCTTCTCTATAAAGAACATGTGACTTATAAATTGCAAACTTCCTTTAAAACAAGTAAAATGGCTTAGTTGAATAGCATAAAATATCTTCCTCGTACTCAACTGTTACATACCGTATAACACTTCCCCCTTTTAAAGGTGATAAAACGGTGACTTTCGGTGGCTCTTCACTTTAATTATGCAATTTATGCAAATGGCACATCCATTCACACCCTCTTAGCCGTTTTCACCGCGCTTATGTGTAGCAATTGGCTTAAACCGAAGATTTATCTGGCGGCAAGCTTTAGCTTAACCGTTAACCACCATCGATTGTCGCCACCCGCTGTCCCGATCTCTCTCTCCCTATCTCCCTTTCAATCAGACTTCCCCATTCGCGCTGTGCCAATCAATTTCTCGGCGCCCCCGAAAGTTTTGACCCCACTTCTTCTTCTTCCGAAATGCCGGAACTATCATCGGTGGCCTAAAAAACAAATTCATGCACTTTTTCCCCCGCATCTTGGCTGCGATTTCACTCGAATTCGTAACACCCAAAACGAGAAAAAAAGCCAAACCAAACCAACGAGAGAAAGACCCTAAATTTATATATTTAAAACCGAAAAGCGGAGGGAAAAAGAAACATATCGAAGCCACCCGCGATTTGTGTGCTGTATATACAGCAAGGCACAAAGCAAATCTCACCCGCTATCACACACGACGCCTTCAAAATAAAAAGAAAAATGTACAAAAAAATACCGACTGGAGAAACAAAAACTCTCTTTTCTCCGCTGCCCGATTATCTACACCTTTCACCTTTCACAGAGCAACGATGCTGCTCAACCTTTGTTTTTATTTCCCCCCCTTAAAATACTCAAATAAAAATACGGCAAACATTAAATTCGCGCAGCCTTTCTAATTTCAATTGTCTTTAGCTTTGTGCGATTGTTGTGCAATCGAATTAATTGTAGATACACACACACAACACACACACCACACACTCTTATTGCTTCCTCATTCTAGGAGTGACATTTCACAGCTATAAAACAGCGCCCACAAAAATTTACAAAATAAAAAGGAAACGATACTCGGATTACATAAACGCTCCCAGGGATTTCCACACCGCCAACAACAAAAATTAGTTTCACCTCTTTTTCATGGCTTGAGCTGTAAAAAGCGCGGCAAATTATAAAATAAGCAAAGCAAAAAAATAGTATAGTATAAGAGAAGTAAAAAAAAAAAACAAATTGAACAATTTTATCTTTGAATGCGCGAGAGTTCGCCCACAGTTAGTCGAAGTTGCCTCTGAAAGTTGAAGTTGCAGCTGCAGTTGCATTCGCTTTTTTTGGCCAAATCGGTTTTTTGGCAACTCCAAAGGAAAAAAATGAAACCAAAATATACGATAAAGCAACAGCAACAAATAATAAACAAAATGGAAAGTCTGGTCTTAGCCGAGATCGACTAAGGGAATACTCTTGGGCTAAGGGGTTTTGGTACTCAAAAGAATAAACAAAAAAATTAGAGAGCCATTGCTGTGATCAGAGAAAAATGTCCTTTAAATTCGTGTTTAGCTTATATGATTTTTTAAAGAATATATAATTTTTTTTTTTGAATTTTGAATTTTTATAAGGATTACAAAATCTGTTGTGGTGTAGCAGGTATTTATTTAGATATGTGTTTAAAAACCAAATGCAATTCAATATTTTTTAAAGATTTTTCCAAACAGAGTTATGGTTTTTTTATATTAAAAATGGCTTGAATGCAAATGTTACCAACTATATTCACTTCTTCATTATTTTTATTTGGGAATACTAAAATCTAATCAAAAAGAAGTATATTTATATTAAAAAATTCCTTTCCCAATATGCCTAACTCTATTTTTAATTCCCAATAGCCTAAAATGTGTGTAAACCTCCCAAAAACAAAAAACTAAAATAAACGGCAAAATGACAAAATGTAGCGTCGCCTCGTTCGTTATTCGTTGTTCGTTACCTACCTATCGCATTCGTTACCTATTACATAACAAGCGCGACGCTTTTTTTTGTGCAAGCCGGCGTTGCAGTCGAAGTTGGCGTCTCAGCCGGCGTCGCCATATGGCCCCAAAAAAGGGGGCACGACAGCAGCAGCAGAAAAGCCACAGACAAGCAGAAGCAGAAAGGCAGCAGCAAAGCAAAAGCAAAAGCAACAAACGTAATAAGCGGCAAACACAGCGAATGAGCCACAAAAACAAAAACTTGGCTTAGTTTGATCAGATCCGAAGACGAAGACGAGCAAACCGAACACTAAAGACGACTCCCAAAAGCCCGAAGACTCCCAAAAAACCGAAAAACGAACACTTCTCGAAGTCTTTTCTTCGGCTTTCTTTTTTGAAAAATTGTAACTTGCATCTGTCTCTGTTATTTTTTTTTAAGGGGCTGTCCTAATTTCGCTTAATTACACATGCAACAGCAACAACAGGAGCTATAGGTTGGCATAAAAAATAGTTTTTTTTCTTAAATTTATCATTATTAATTTTTTGCTCTTTTTCTGCCAGACTTTTTTTGTAATGCTACAAAACCCTTCTTCACGTTTTATTTCTTACTTTTATGTAACCCACCGTCGCCGCCAAATGTTTGTCCGCAGTCCACACAGTTTTCACTCGGTCGTTTCGAAAATTTACGTTTATTTACAATTTGTCTTCATTTAGGGCGCCAGACGCAGACGCCCAAAATTTCATTTATATTTCAGTTTTTTTTTTTGTCGGTCTGTTGTCCATTGTAATGTTAACTCTCTTAACTGGGCCTTGACGATGGCAGTTTTTTTTCTTGGATGTTTGGCGTTTCTTTTTCACGGTTTGCTTTTGGGTTTGGGTGGTTAAATTTGATTAACAGCTGATTTGAAAGTTTTGTCGGTTTGGATTTATGGTTTAACTTCTTAAATTAATAAATTTAAACATTAAAAGTCCATTAAATCTATAATTATGTTGCCTTCAAAGATATTTCCTTAGTTCTTGGTAGTCTTAACATTTTTTATCAGCTTGCTGAAATGTATTTTTTGACTACCCCAATGCCATTTCTAATCAGTGCTTATAGAGAAATTTATTTACGATTATTTTAAGCGTGTTTTCGGGTGTCTTAATCTTTTTACCATTGACAAAATCGCTTAATAATTATAATTTTTCATAGCATTATCAATCACAATATATCTACCACTAACTCTGTTTCCTTGAACACGTTTTCCTTGGACTGCCGCGATATCATTTATCATTGTTATACCCTTTATCAGTTTGCCAAAAAAATTGACTTTTGATTAGTTCTCAATGCAATTTCTAATCAGTTCCGATTATTTCGAAGACAGCCTTGAGTGAGTTTTGTTATTGATAACAACTTACGTCCGTGTGCTGTCAGTCTTTAAATTAATGGGGAAAATCATTAGAGTGGACATTATTTTAACGACTTGTAACAGGCAGTTGTCTGCAATTGAAGTATCCATAAACAGGGGAGACTCCATCAAACTGAGAGGCTCCTCTTTTTCCACAGAAATCAAGCAAAGTATCAATATACCATTACGACCAAGTCGCCAACTCTGCGATAGGCATCTTAAAATCACATAAACGAGCTCCTCCTCCTTCTCAACGAAGAAGAAAAGCCACCCAAGAAGCCAGCGAGACAGAGCAACCTGTGGCTAATTTTACAGACTAATTACTAGCTAAATGTTCCATAACAAGAATGATAATAAAAAAAAAGGGAAAATTAATTACCCGCCGCCTTAATCGACGCCCGGCAAACAACAGACGTAGGAAAACAACCGCAGTCGACGAGTGCCAAAGGTCAGGAAGGGAATTTAATTTAATGGAGGCGGCGACGGCCGTTGAAGGAGCCTTGGACCTGATCTGTTTGGATTACGGGAATGACTGAGGGCCAGGAAAACAATTAAGCCGGAATAGCAACAGCAAAGGCCATAAAAATCCATAAAAAAAAAAAGCAAAGACAAAACGTTGGGGGGAAAGGGTCACTGCGACAAACAAAACGATTCTACTTGTTGGCTCTGTTTTCTTTTTTGCCTTTCGGTTTGTTCTTGGCCGCCTTGGTTGGCCTGGCTTTCTCGTCTCGGTTAGAGGTTTTAGCCAGGGCTGTTAACTTGGCTGGTTTCCAGCTATATTTTACAATTTTGCCAAGTTAATTAATATTAATTTTCTTGAAATTAATTTAGTTTAATTATATTTTAGATGGGCTAAACGATTGATAAATAAAATTAACAAAAAGGGTTGATAAACTTCTTACAGTTCTTTCCTAATCTACGTTTCTACATTCTATATATGAATCCTTTGGTTCTTACCTAGCTTTTTCTTTCGCATATCTATCTTCTCCTATTTATTATTACAATTAGTTAATATTACCAATTAAAATGGCCCGACTTGGCCCGCTTCCTGACAACACTGCCCTCGGTCTTCTGGATTCCCTGGGATCGTCCGAGCGAGACGTCTGTGGTGGTTCCAGGCCCCGGGTTTGGATGGTTTGGGTTCGAGAGCCCACCAACGCCGCTTGATATGCGTGTTCGTGTGTGGCAAGAATCGTCAGCCGTCCGTCGCCGACGTCGTCGTCGTCGTTCCTTGAGAGTCAAAACGGCCTCACATGTTTACTTTGTTTGTCTCCCCGGAATCTGTGTGTGTGCGCCTGTGTGTTTAGGCTCTCTTATAAGCCATGTTTGCCCAGCTATAACCCGAAACCACTCTGGTGGCATTTTTTATTTAAATTATTATTAAAAACAAAAGGAGAAACAAAAGAAGGAACATTTTATATGAGCCGGCCAGGAATCCTTAATGGTTCCTTTTTTTCTGCTTGTGTTTATTAAAGGTATTTTTTTGAAGTCGGCATTTGAATTTGGTTTCTGTGATTTGTACAGTGAAGGTTTAATGGAAGGGAAATAAAATATTAATAAAGTAACTAGATTTTTTATTCATAAAAATATTTATAATAAATAATTGCCTAAATTTATCTGACAATATTAATAAATAACAATGATCGACCATCTAATGTCATGCATTAAGTGTGCACCAAAACATTGCCTACTTTTTGCCGCTTTTCTCAGTTAAAATTGTTGAGAAAACTTTACCATGTCTTTTATAAACGTAATGTTTAATGTATCTCTGTATAAATTATCAAACAATTATAACATTTCAATAATTCAATTGTTAATTTAACATTTTTTTTATAATCTGCAAACAAAGTTCCTTCAGCCTAGAGACCCTTTCGGAGTTCCCAAGTTACCCACCCGATCTTTTCAATTAGAACAAATTTCATTCAACAATGATCTGCTTCTTCATCATTTCACAAAGGAAATCCTTTATATCTTGGCTGCTCATTTAATTGATTTCCCCCTCGACCGAGTGTTCACTGTGGTCCGCCGGTATCTGGGATCATTGCCGCAGGCCACACACGAAGCTGAAGCCAAAGCCGAGGCCCACGATGCACGCACTTCAAATTAGCCTAGCCGCTGATACAAAGATGCAGAGCCCCGACACATATATAGTATGTACCTAAAAGATACACAGATATACGGATACGGATTCAGATGCCCAGATACGGACACTCCATCCACACCTGGCTGAGAGTCATGTGTGTGTGTGTGTGCGTTCTTTTGCTCACCTCTTTGGGAGAGCTATATGCTATCTATCACACATCCATCAGACAAAAGAGCAAGAGGCCAGCACCAGCACCAGCAGCAGCAGAAGATTGAATTATATGCCATTGAGGCGTAATTGTTAGAGAATTGTTTGCAGCCAAGAATGGAGAGCGAAGCGGAAAAAGGGGTTGGCCGACCGACCTGTTGGAGACCACACACGAAGAATTGCCTGGCCCGTTGTCTTCCCTTCCGCAGGTGCTAAGGCTTCTCGGCCGGCGGTCGTCTTGTCGTCTTTGGCAGAGTTTGCCTATTCGGGTGGCACCTTTTCACGTTTAATGAGCGTAAACAAACGCCGTGGGATGCGCATCCCGGCCGGGTCCATTTCGTAGCCAAACTCCACCTCCTTTGCCTGCCTGCTTGCCTGCCACTTGTAAGACTTCCATTGCCATTTGCCATTCTTGTGGTTAACAGCGGGACATATGCAGCATTTATTGGTAGATCCATCATCAGGGCCAGAAAATGCCATTTTCAGCGACACTCAAAGAAATATATTTATCTAGAAATTCGAATTATTAAATTCTAAAGCCATAACGAAACCTATTTCGAAACTCAAATGCTTATAAATGTCAATTCCTTGTGAATTTATTGGTATTTTCACGGGTCTTATTTTGATTTTTATCCCAAGTACAGGTTAATACATTGAAACGACAGCGTTTCATAATTTACCTTCCGCACAATTACACAAAAGGAGGGAATCGAAGCAGGGAGGGATGGCACGGTGGCAGGGGCCGGATGGCTTGTTTTGACATTCTCGGTTTGAGGTCCGAGATAAGATCTGACAAAATGCCATCCTGGGTGTTCTCCTGGCTCGCTTTGAATGATCGCTTTGTCTCCAGGTTTGGATTACCTTCGACTTTGTTTATTTTCCTGCTCTTTCTCTTGGCTTGAAGCTGTATTGATGGGTCTATTGTGCATTGATCCTTGTTTTCTTAAAGACTTTATATACAGACTTTATTTTTGCACACATTTTGACAAAGTGACACATGCAATTTGTCTTTGCTTTATTTTCTTCAGAATCTGATTTGTATCAGAGGACATTGGCATAGCTGGCCTGCTTCCTTTTCACCTCATCTTGGAATCTCGGATTTATTGTATAATCCAAAACCACAAAAGTCATAATTCGACCCAAGGCCAAGTGAAACTCGGTGCCGCCGCCTGGCAACAATTTTCTTTTACCCCATTAGCTACCAATAAAAGCCAGGCCGAAATGGGTTTGGTTTTTGGGTTACGAAAAAAAGAAACAAAAACAAAAAGAGAAACAAACGCAAATACAAATCGAATCGGAGCGAACCCGAATTGTAAATCATTTTATGATTTATCACTGGACTAGTTTTCGATAGGCGCGTGACAGGGAATGGCCCAAAAAAACAAGAAAAAAATGCGATCTGTGTTACAAAACATCGCCGCAGCAATCATCTGACAGCGATCAAATCGCAACGATTTCGCCCAATTTCCGCCAGGCTTGGGTTTGACATAAAACAAACTCAATTAACTCTGGATTATCCGATGAAAATTTGGGATATGTTGTGCAATTGATTGATGTGTTAACATTTTTCAAGGAAAAGTTGTATAAATACGGAACAAATAAGGAGCTTAATTCAATAACAGAATCAAAATAACCTATTGTACCCTTGGCTTTTGAAGCCTGGTCTTTCTATCGCAGTAGCTGATGGTTACTCTGGAAAAGTTTTTATGAGGCAGACACAAAATTCGGACTTAAATTTATCTAATTCTCAAAATAAACATTTTTTTTTTTTTATATAATTAAATACAAATATAAAAACATACGAATTTTCTTGTCTGAGGCTATTTTCTTTAAGCCTGAACATTTATAGAACACAACTGTGTTTCTATCCACAAGTAAACCCAAATACCTGGCCCAACCACAGCCCCTGTTCCTATTAATCTTACTTACAAAATTGGCCCCCTTAACAGATTTTACTCAAAACAATTAACCCGCCAAAAAGAAAGCCCAAAAAAAGCGAAGAAAAAGGCAGCAGCAACGATGTCAATGATGACGACAAAGCGCAGATTTCTATGATCGCGCAGTGAGTGTGTGAAATGCGGAAAGCTGCTCCAATCACTCATTTGTTACATGAGCAGCAGCACAAGAAGACGACGGGGGAAGAAACGAGGAGGAGAAAAAATGAAATAAAATAAAATAAAAGGAAAGAAAAGAAAAAGATTGTGAAAATGTGAAATGTAAATTTCTCGTTTGTGTGTTCAAACCGACAAAACCGAAACCGAACCAAAACGCCAATTGCTGCAAAGTGATTACGAAAAGTCGCTCTCGCCGCCGTCTCTTTCGCTGCAGTCGCTTTCTCTCGCCTCTCCGCTGAGTTTCACCCGCGGCACGAGTGCGGAAGTTATCCCACGGCAGCTTTTTCGGATGACTGAGAGATACAGTATCTCTCGCCGCCGCCGCCGCGCCACCTTTTACAACTCCATTTCGCATCTGTATCTAGCGGATGCAACTGGCCTCAGCCTCGTAACTCGCTAATCGCTGCCTCGAAATCTTCAGCCCTCTGCAGCTTCCCTTGGAGACCTCACTTCGTATCAATTAACACTTTCGGCAACGCACCAAATCGACGCCACTACCGCCGACCCACGCAATCGAGCGAGCAAGCGAGCGAACGAACAGCCTCCAATTTTGATTGCTTTGATTTCAATTTTGTCATCTGAGGTGATTACAATGTTGCACCGTGCTCGAAACGTGGCCATAAATGAGTAATCGTCCATAATCATCAAAACAGACCGTAAAATTAGTTGCGTTGTATTTATGGCTCATAAATGGATAGTCAACTTGCGGATTACTACAAGTCAAGTTATTTGAAATAAGCACAATCTTTTGAATATCTGAGGGTTACTTACACTTTATTTTCAAGTGTTTTTTTAAAGAATTAAAATAATAGATATTTAAAATAGCCTAAATTTGACCTTATTATGGAGGCAAAGGCATACTACTTGATAACTGATGGTCACACTGATGTATTTTAGGAAAAGCAACAATTAATTTAAACTTTAAACTTATTGTTTTTAGATAGCACAATATTATAAACTTAATATGTGATTTTAATATATGTAATTAAGTTTGCTTAATCTTTATTTTGCTAGCTAAATGCAAATAATTTTCAAACCACTGTGCCGAGGGAATGACGGCGCCTGCCTTGATTGAAAATTGGGTTATTGTCAGCGACCCATTCAAGCGGCAGGCGGCGGTGTTATTAAACTTTTGTTTTATTTATGGAAATTAGTGTCAAGTAAATCATGTGCATGAGCACTATTTTGCAGTATTATCGCCGCCATAACCGTTCACATTCAAGCATATGTAGATTGGAAAGCATTAGACGAATATTTCAATTTCTAAATCCACATCCAATGATGATGATGATATAAGTGTGAGCCGGTGAGAGGCCGCTGAGGAGCAGCATCAGCAGGGGTCAGGCAGCTGGGCAATGTGAAAGTCCCAATGAAATTGAGACTCATTGAAGATTCAATGACTAAGTGGAAAGGTGAACCAGTTGGGATTGCTTAGTGTTTCCGCAAAAAACCAAATTGAAAGGAAGTTGAACCGAACGCCGCCGCCTCCAAGCGAATTATTAAAATGAAACAAAAAAATGCCCAAAGGTCGCTGAACGAACGTTTGTCTCCGGCCTTTGATTTCGATGATGAGCAAATCGCCATCGGATCTATACATATATATCCCCCCTTATATAGCCTCTGTGGCATAATTAGCCGAGTGGGCGGTGATAACTTTGAAATTGATCGTGATGATCGGACACACAGACGAAGCTTCAGTGTATTTTGTGTGTGTGCGGTTTTTGCCTTGGAATTTCGGTTGATTTATTGAATAGACAGACCGTGAACCTTTTAGTAGAAAACCTTTTCAATTAAATTCTTGGCTTTCCACACAATTCTTTATTTGAATTATAAAAATTTCATATATTTTAGACAAAGAATTTTCTATAAAACGCTCTAGCCTCTCAAAACACTCACCAGTGACAGTTTTAAGTACTACTTTATTGCCTTGATTTCAAGGCAGAAGCAAAATCTTGGCTATAACTCAATTACCCAACCAATTTCACAAGCCCAAAGACCGAAAGACCAGACCCCCGCCCACAAGTGCGACTTTCAACACCTCTTCGTGCGTCGCAACTTCAAAGGGTGCTGCTGACTGAATGGTTGGTCCTACGACTACGAGGGCCGCATTACTGTCCAATTTTCACACATTCTGGCCATGTCGAGGAGGAACGCCGGCCTTTCCATCCCATCTAACTAATGAGCAGGCAAACACTCACTTACACACAAAGTACAACACATGATTTGCGCGACGGACAGGCCAGGCCAGGGCAAGGCAGGACAGAAGCTGAACATGAAACTGAAACTGATGCGATCTGAGCATGAGCTGGTGTGTGGCCCTCAGCATTTCCATTTCCATATCCCAAAAGGACACACACGAAGCCTTTTGGCCTTATGCTAATTTGCACGCCATAAATGAGACGAATGTGCCGAGTGGCGAGCGGTGGCATGTGAAGTGTAGTTGCAGTTGCACATATACACTGTGAAAAAAAAGAAGGGGAAGGATCAGAATATTCTATGATTTAAATTGTTAACATTACCCATTCTAAAAACTTTAATTTTAAAGAATAGTTTCCGTTTAAATTGAATATTCCTCTTTTTTTACTGCCTTATCCCTGAATTCTATGGCTTTTTTCCCAGTGTTCCTTGTAGTGGTTATTGCTGTTGCAGATGCAATTGTTGCAAGTGGAAAACTGCCGCGGCCTGCCACGGATCAAGGATGAGGAGTGGCAGGCTGTGGAGGATGAAGTGGAGTGGATTTTGGAGTGCAAGTGGAGGGGGGCAGGGTGGCTGAAAAATCTGCAGCTGGGTGGCCTTTGGCTTCGGCCCCGGTCTTGTGATGATGGGTGACTGCCAGCGACATGTGTTGCTCGCTCCTGGCTCCTCGCTGCCTCCATTCATCGGATCCTCGTTGCTCCTATGTGGCATATACATACATAGTTGGACGACGGCTAATGCCACCGACATCGACAACGCCCCATTTGGATACAGACACACACGAGAGTACAATGTGCGCCACCCGAAAAGACGACAAACAAAAAAACATTAGCTGACAAAGGACGACAGCTTGACAGAAGTTCCCTTCTCCTGCGTAGAATCGGGTGTTCCAATGTCAACTGTTCCTGAAGGAACAACAGATACACTTGAGAAAAAAGCTTGCTTTAGTCTTTAAAATATTCTTTATACCAAAAAAGCTTATTAATTCCAAATCATCCTATGGCTAAAATCATTTATTGAGTTACTGATGAGGCTAGTGGAACTACCGAAACAAGTTGTTTCATTCCATTGTTCCTAAAGTGATAATAGAGGTTATTCTAATCTAATCCTTGTATTAACTCATGAACAATATACTTAAACGTAAATAAAATGCCGCGAAAGGTCGCTGAATTGTCTCCCTTGGAAAATTGATCAATTATATTTCCGCAATGTTTTGTTCGAAGGTAACTCTGACTTGTCCCTGCTCCTTGAAGGCTTTTCCGTATCCCCGCATATTCGATATGTGTCTATATGTATACATAGCTATGTGGAAAGGAAGCCCCTGAAGGCCGAGTGGAGATGAGGGCAAGAAGGAGGCGATGCCAGCCAGCAGAAGGCCAGTGGAAAAGGGGAAGGGGATGAGCACCGGATCGGACCGCCTGTGTGACCAAGCGATTACCGTTTATCGCCACGCCAAGGACCGCCGGCAAAGGCAAAGCCAAAAGCAAAGTCACAACCAAAGGCAATGGCAGAAGCGGCCTCCGTCCTGCGACCACACAGATACTCAGATACTACAGATACACGCGCGTTTACGCACAAGCACACGCAAGATACGGATACACGCGCAATAATTTATCAGCTGGCCCTCAACTCGCTGTCTCTCGCTCTCGCGCCCATGCTTTCGCCCTCGCTCTCGCTCTTTGCACTTGCGCTCGATTTTCAGTGTCGCTCTAACCTCTCGCTCTCTCTGACTCTTGCCGTTGCTTCCTTTTCGTACCCTGTAAATGTAGGGTATACGAGTAGTTCCCTAAGTACTACAATTTTTTAAAGAACCACAAAGCATGAAACTAGCATGAAGTTTAGAAAAGGTGATAATAAAACCAAGTGCCACCCTCCCAATAGTTCCCATACAGGGTATCTCGTTATTGAGACCCCCCCCCCCACAAACAAAAACCTTTCCCACTCGTTTCCCATATGTGCTCATCGACCTCACATCGAGCCAAAACGAAAGTGTGGGTGTGCGTGTGTGTTACATGGTGAAACGCCGCGCGAGAGATAGTGAGAGAGAAACGAAACGACACAACACGAAGCGAAACGAAACGAATCGGGACAAAACGAGAGAGAATTGAAACGCGGCGAGCAGCGCAGTCGGCGCACAGCCATCGCAGTCGACGTCGTCGTTGCCGTGAACACTAGCGGAAATTTGTGTATTTCGAAGTATCTGCTCATTTCAACGCGCACTTTCAAGCGGAGCGGTTCGGCTTTTTAAGTAATCTATAAATAAAATAAAACTCGATTCGATTCCGCTCGCTTCGTTGTGTGTCGCCTTCAAACAAGTTGGAAATATCTAAGAAAATATACAAAGAAAAATCAAATACTAATCGGAAAAGAGCAAAATAAATATACAAACGGAATGTGGCCACAAAGAGATTAAGCGGAAAGTTGAGCAATTGGCAAAACCAGAAATCTAGAAATCTGTGCGTGCGCGTGTGTTCAATAAGTTTGTGCATTTGGAAAAGTTGAAAGAAAGAAAAGCAAGCAAAAAGCTAAAGTAAAATGTTTGAGCCCTATGTGAAAATCAAGAAAAAGCGAAATGTGCATGAAATTTATGAAAATGAGAATTTAGAGCAGCAGCGACAGGAGCAACAGCAGCAGCAACAGCAACAACAACCTGCCACTGCAGCTGGGGATAATTGTTGCTGCGAGAATGCGCCCGAAGTTGCAGCAACATCTGTAGTAGCAGCATCAACGGCAGCATCAGCAACAGGAGCTGCGGCGGCCACCAGCAGCAGCAGCGGCAACTGCAGTCGCCTGCAGCAATTGATATCGACGCCACCAGTATTATTGCGGCAGCAGCAGCAACACCCACAACTGCAGCAGCAGCAGCAAGCTGCGCCTTCGGTTTTGCAACAGCATTTGGGTCACCTGAATTACGAAAGTGGAGCAACTGCAGCGGCAACAACCAACAGCGGCAGCACCAGCAGCAGTAGCAACAGCAGAAGTGGCTCGGCAACACTGGCGCAGCATTTGGCAAGCCCCAGCAACATATTGCAGGCGGCATTCGGCAGCAGCAACTTGCAACACATATTGACGCGCGCCGCCCCCGCCCACGTGCCCGTACCCGTACCCTCGCCGTCGCCGCCCTCCTCCTCCAACAGCAGCAGCAGCAGTAATAGCAACAACTGCAGCAGCGCCTGTGCTGGAAATACGCACTACAACGGCGGCAGCAGCAGCAACAGCAACAGCATAATTGCCAGCCGCCTGTTCGGAGCAGCCTCCTCCTCATCCTCATCCTCGTCGGCATCACCCTCCTCCTCATCCAACCATGGCCACCACTCGGCGCTGACCAACTCCATAACGAATCGCATCAATCAGTCCATTCGGCGGCATCTCAACCAGCAGCAGCATCAGCATCCCCTAAGCGCCTCCTCCTCCTCCTCGTCGTCGTCGTCGTCGTCCACATCATCCGCGTCCGCGTCCTCCTCCTCCGCCTATCAGCACTATCATCATCATCACCATAACAGCAGCAGCAGCAGCGGTAACTCCAGCAGCAGCAGCAACAGCCATCACCAACACCACAACTCTGCAAATACCAACCAACAGCAACCACAACAATCTCCTCTGTGCCTAGTATTATTAGTTAAATGCCCAAATTCCAAGGAATTTTGTAACGCCGCCGCAAATTTCTGTGATAAAAGGTAAATGCAATAAGAACTAACTACTCCCTTTAAGTTAAAGTGACTTTGGGAATTAAGTATAAATGAATATTATCTCTAGTTTAAATGCCAGAAGCTGACATTTCCCATGTGAGCCACACTTGCTTAATCTATTTAAATAGCAGTAGCAATCTAGTATTTAAATAATAAGTAAGAGGTGGTCTCATGAATGACAAAAAATGAACTTTAAAGATTTATCTGATGGGGTTTTCAATTTGAAAAACTTTACAAAACTAAACCTCAGGCGATTTCTATTATTTACTTAAATAATGCGAAAGAGAAGAGCAGAATTCTATTCCACCTAGACTTTTCAATACATAAACCCCTCACTTTTATAAAGAAAGAAGGAAATTATACTACAATGGAAGGCCAACTAAAAATAAACTTGGACTACTTTTAATTAGAAAGCTAAAACCTTGACGAAAGCTATGATAAAATCTATTCTAAACAACCTATAAATTATTTAGCTTGTCTCGATGAACTTTTCTGTATCCGGAAATAAGGTTTCCCCTAGGCTACAACCACTGAAGGCAACAAGTTTATGGTTAAACCAAAAAGCTGGCCTAGAATCGTAAGCACACCCCCATTCGAAATCCCAAAAAACCCCTCAAGATGTAGCTCTGCTGTGTGTGACCCAGTTTCGTTTCCCAGGACCTTTCGCTCCGCTTCCTGAGCAGCTACTTGCACCCTGAACTACTTGGGTTTAGCTGTGGGTTCAAGTAACCATTGTCACATCCTTGAATTACGGCCACAACAAACCCACCAAGCCGAAGCAAACAAAACACAACAGTTTGTTTTGTAAAAGTTTCTCTGCTATTTTGATTGTTTGCCACACCGTCGAGTGTGCGTGTGTTGGACGTTGATATATACAATACAATATGCAATATATATATATATTATGTATATTTAATTTTGATGACTTGTAGTTTCCGAGAGTTGTAGTCGCTTCGACTTTAGTTTTAGTTGGCGCAACCTCGAGGGTTTTTTTTTACTGATGACCTTACTTGCGTAAGTAATTGGTTTCTTTAGTGTAGCGGCAGCCGATGATGATTTGCCTACTAATTCCATTGATCACCCCGCCCCGGGTTTAGGGGAGCACAGAACCGAACCGAACTGGGCTGGCACTGGTGTCGTAACTCTGCCTTCCCGGGCGAATAATAAACAAAACTTAAGTAATTAAGTTCTCTCTGTGTATCAGCCGCCGCCACCCTTAATAGCTGCTTGCTTTCTCTCTCGCCGCCTGCTCTCCTTTTCGCTCTCGTGGCTGCTGCTGGCTTTCACACGGTGACCCCAAAAGGCGTTCGCCTAACCTCAAAAAGATGAACGGAAAATATATAACAATTTGGTAAACACAAAACTTTTTTACTCGGCTTTTTTGTTTTAGTTGTTGCCTTTTTTATGCTGATGCGTTGTTCTCCACTGTGTTTTTACTTTTCCGTTTTTTGTTTGAGTGGCACTCAATTTTCGGTTAATTAATGGGCGTGGGCGAAATGAGTGCACGGAGAAAAATTAGGCTTAACATTTAAAACCAGGTAAAGATTGGTCAAGGAGAGATTTTAGTTTGTAAAGTTTAGAAATCCCTTTCTTTCCCAAGTACGAATTCGGTGGCATTAAGGAATACAAATAGGCTTCCTGGTAGGGCCTTATTATGCTTAATTAAGTAGTTTCAAATTAGAGTAGTCCTAACCAGGTTGTATCTTTTATTTCATTTAAAATATCTAACCAATTTTGTCAGCCAAAAACTTGATTAAATAATAATCATAATGAATGGGATAAACCCATCGTTTTTTTTTTGCTGTGCCTCTGCTTGCGTGCTAACCTTTGTCATTTGGGGTCAGCAAACAGCTGCAGCAGCAACATCTACAGCGACAGCTGCTGCTTTGTCATTGAAGAAGAGAGCTGGAGAATCAAGAATCGAGACCATGGCTCGTGCTTGGGTTCTTTCTTAGTGCCTACTGCTGCTGACCATGTGCCAGTAATTGTTATTATTTATTTTCTGCCTTTCCCCATTCACTTTTCACTCTAGGGCTGCGTTCTGTTCTGGTTTTCGTGCACTTGTTGCTCGATTTCTTTGGCCTTGTCTTGCCGGCTGCAAAATTGCCCGATAATCCGCAATATTTTCAACAAAAAAAAAAAAAGTAGAGCTCTTTGTCTCCGCCGCCAACTGGAAAAACTGAGTCATGTACCCGCTGATTGTGAACGGACGACGGACGGTTCTTTATCTGTGCTTTTCGTTTGGCTTTCAGCTTCGGTTTGGGTTTGAGTGCACCCACTCTTAAGTACATATTGTAAATTATATATATACACTTTAACCCAAAATCAAACAAGAGTATTGTAAACATTTTTGCAAGGTCTTACAGGGGGAATTACTTTTCATACAAAATAAATATAATTACTTACGCTTGACATAGCTAAAATATATTGTAAGGAACTCTATAAAAACTTACTTGTAACTATAACTCGTACCTCAATTTCCCACTAGCATATTATCTTCAAATCATAGGCTCTACCCACTTCACTCTTGATTTTATTAATAATGTGTTGTAAGTATATTTAACCTTCGGGCTTTAGCCTCAATCAAAGAGTGCTTAAACACTCCAGTCTTTTGAACCCGTAACCCCTTCCTGTCTTTCGCATACCCTTCCCTCTTTTGTTTCGCTTTGCGGTTTTTGTATTTTATCTGCTCGAATGGGAAGAGACGGGAAGTTTGCTTCGCTGATTTTTGATTTTATTCGAAAGGGCCGCCCGTTTGGATATATTGTTGGTCGCTATTACTGGTCATGTTGCAAAAGACCAAGCAACATGTTGCCGCAACTCTGAGCTATTGGAATTTTCACCGAAAAATCTTTATAAAATAAATAAGCTACAAAAATATAGAAAAATATGAACAGCAAAAGCCGGTACTTTAATTAATATACCACCAAACTTTTTAATTCAAAATCCCAACTTAAACCAAGAATTTCTACTTCACCCACATATCACACCCAAAAATCGTAAGCCGAAAATCCCAGAAGAGATCGGAGATCAAGATCAAAATCAAGATAGAGATCGAGATCAAGCGTCTTTCACTCACAACCCACATTTTATTTAGAACAGATCTCACCTAGAAATCGGGCGAGTGGCGAGAATCTCTTTGGCCAATAAAAAAAGAAGATCTTTTAAGCCAACAAGATTGCGCCTAGTGAAAGAGGGGCAGTCTTAAAAAAAAGAAGCCTGAAAACGCTGTAGAAAAGGCCAAAGAAAAAAAAAAAAAGAAAGCCCGACAAAAACAAAATGTGAAAACGCATGAAAGCCCGATCGCTCACTCGCTCACAATTTGTTTAGAAAGTGCAGAGAAAGAGGTAAAAGCGGCAAAATGCAAACAAGCCAAAAAGTTGGGGCCCCTAAAAACGATTCAATGAAAATTGGGCACACAGCAGCACCCAGCCAACAGCACATGTGGTTTGTGTGGTTGGTTGGCTTATTATTAATTTATTGATTTCGAACTCCCAAACTTGTTTGCCTGTGTGAAAATTTATTATACAACAAAAGCAGCTGGTAAAAAGCAGCGAAGACACGCGCTAAAACGGCCAACAACGTGCTTTTGGGGCTAAGAGAGCTTCG
The DNA here is from genome assembly GCA_018904815.1 of Drosophila ogumai. NCBI lineage: Eukaryota > Metazoa > Arthropoda > Insecta > Diptera > Drosophilidae > Drosophila > Drosophila ogumai. The sequence continues at coordinate 26,878 of JAEIIJ010000118.1, forward strand.
AAAAAGAGTTAACAAGCCAGGGGGGAAAATGGTAGGAAAAAGAGTTAACAAGAGAGATCTGCGAACTATATGCGGCTCAGAGATACGACGACGACGTCATCAAACTGGTTTCAACGATTACATAAAGTCTCGTCGTCGTTCCCGCTGTCAGCAAACTTGCTCTCGTTTTTTGTAGCTTCGGGTTTTTGCTACTTCGGGTTTTATTTATTATTGTTTTTTTTTTTTTCTTTTTTTTTTTGTTGCTGCCGATCGGGTGAAACTCTCTGCAAACGTCGCTGCCGGCGACAGAAACGCCTACGCAAACACAGAAACAAAAAATGGGTGTCTTACAAGATCAATTTTTCCAATTAAATGATCATTTATTTATGAAGTATTATTACGTTGTGGATTGTACTTATTTAAATTGATAATCGTGAAAAAATAAATACTTAGAATATAAGAGATTTTGGATCTCTAACTTTGGTATAATGATCTTAATTTTCCCCCCGTGCAACAACACCGCTTGTCACCCAACTAGTTACACCTCATTTCCTATGCTGCCCGGCGTTTTTACGTAATCCAAATATATATGTTTTCCCCTCATTATTGTTTGTGATTATTAACACAAGCGCAAACTTTCATTTATGCTGCAATCCCTCCAAAAATTCACAGCAATAAAGTGTCAAACCAATGTGGCAAAAATGGTTTTGAGTTTTGGTCAACTCGCTTTGCTGTTGCGGCCTAGTTTCTTTTGGGTTTGTTTGGGCCAGAAACTGTGACACGGACTGATTAGCATTTCAAATCCAACACAAATCCAAAGAGCCCACAAAACGGCAGTTATGTAAAAATTAACAACATTAATTTTATGTTTGGTGAAAAATGGAACGCCCATGTTTCTTGCATTGTGACATGGTTTTATTTTTGGAGATGGAGATCATAGAGGATGGATAGGGAAAGTATAGATGTACTTAGAAGTGTCTTAATAAATAATTATCTTTAATTAAACATCTTGAAAAGTACAAATGAATTATCTAAAAATAAAACAAATATTAAATTATGAAAAAGGGTTTCCTACGAAATATTGCTATATATCATTTTTATTAGGTTTATTTATGTTATGATTTAGGATGCTTGATCATATAATTATCTCTTCCATATTTCACAGAAATATAAAAAACATACAAGTAAATCTATATAATTCAATTGGAAATATTTTGTTGCCACAATCTTGTGATAAGTTTTAATTATTTACAAAGAAAATAAATATGGTATACATAGGGTATTTTTCGTTAAAAACAAAGCCTTTAGGAGTACAAAAACACAATCTACAAATCTTCCAAATCATGGACCCCTAACTCCAATATTATCAAAAGAAAAATATACTTATGTTATTCTTCCTATAATTTTGTATCAATCATTATTGGTTTATTTCTGCTAGTGCTAGACTCTGATCGTAACTTTCCTGTCCCATCCCTGACCTATAATATTAATTTAAAAATATTTCAGTCATTACTTTCTCAATCAATATGATTATCCTTTATATTTCAATTAAAAATCAACACAGTTTAATGTTGTATCTACTATATCTCCCATCCATTGATAAGGTTGTTGATCCATTAATTGGCGCTACACCGCAATTGCAATTGCAGTAGCCTTGTTAAAGGAAAAACTCTCGAATCGTTTAAGGGTATAATTATGGAAACATAATAATTTCCCCTCCTCTTGGCTCCGACTTTCGATTGTTTTCATTAGTGCGAAAAACAATCGCAGCATAGGCCAACAACAACAGCAACAAAAACAACATCAGGCAAATTTCACTCTACTTACATGATTTCGTACGCTTTAGCTTTATATAACAACAAAAACAACAACAGCAGCGTCGGGCGACTTTCACGAAAAACTGCAGGCGGCAGCGAAACTGTGAACTGCAGCCGCAGCCCCAAGTTTGTGTGTGTGTGCGAACGAGAGGGCGCTTATAACAGAGACCAGACGCCAAAGCTGGAGCTTTCTCTCCCTCTGCAAAAGTGACTACAACAACAATAACAGCAGAAATAGCAAGAGCAACAACAACAACAATGTTGGGGGGCCAAAGGCAAACGGACGACGCAACGAATCGACTTTTTCAGTTCAGTTGAGTGAAAGACCAGCAAAACCAAAACCAAAAGCCAAAACGAAACCCAGCCAAAACCCAAAAAGCAAAACGAAAACAAATGGCAAAGAAAACGAAGAGAAAGAAATGTTGAGCGTGGGAGTTTTTAAAATTAATATGCGTCAAAACTGTTGACACTTTTTATTACAGACAGGGAGAGGGCGGAGAGAGAGGAGAGTGGAGAAAGAGATGTGGAGATTTGGAGATTTGGAGTCATCGTTGGCACACTCTTCAAAATTAAATAGGTGTTACGAATTGGGAATTAACTTTTTTAATATTTGCATGGAGAATTTATAATATTTTATATTTACCTTGTATTTTTTATATTTCGTAAATAATTATTACATCATAGAAAGATAGTAAAATTTATTTGATACACAATTTGAATAAAATAATTTATTATAAATTTAATATTTTTTTATAAAATCGAAAAAAAAGTTGATAGGATTTTATTATAAAATAACAAAGTTTAGTTTATGGGACTTGTGGATAAAAATGTCACCTATTTCATCTATTTTCAATGTTTCAAACTTTTAATTCTATATATTAAATATAGTAAAAGAAAATTCATCTCAAAAAATCCTTTTACTAATTATCTTAACCCATACCGCCCCCTTAATTTCTCCTTGTGTCAAAGTTAACTGCCTATTTTTGGGTGGGTAACATCGTGTTGGCGTTGTTCGCGGTGATGTTACCCCCAAGATGTGGCTTTGTTGCTCGTGTTGTTTTTGGCCTGTGTTGCATTTGTGGCGGAAGTGAAGTTTTCGTTGTCTGAGTTGGTTTTGGGAGTTAAACTTGCGTGGAGTTTCTCTTTTGAAATCATTTTCATTGGCATGAAAGTTCACATTATTTAAATTAAATTGCTGCCGCCGACGTTGCCGCTTCTTCTTCGTCGCGTTGCCTTCTCTTTGGCGACGACTGAAAAATGTATCTTTGCATCTGTGTTTTGGCGCCGCGTATTTATGTAAAAAAAAAAGCAAACAAAAAATGTGCAAAAAAAAAAAAGAAAAGCCAAGAAAAGCGTTTCCTTTTGGCTCGAAAACAACGGCGACAACTGAAAAGCGTTTTTCACTCAACTCGACTAGGCGGCGGAGTGAAAGGAGCATTTTGTTGTTTTTGTTGGTGAAAACGCCAAGTGAAAAGCCATGCGATAATTTGTTGTAAAGAAAAATGAAAAATTTTCACCATTTTCAGCTTGAGTTCGTTTATTATTGCCTTTTGTTGTTGTTGCTGCGGTTGTAGCTGCCTTTATCAAATTTCATTTAAATGCTAATGAAAAGTTGCCGGAAGTATGGAAAGCGCCAAAGCGAGTCGCTGGCAAATTATATAACTTTTTCCTTTTTTTCTTTACATTTTTGTTGTGCGGAAAAAGTTTTCCCACTCTGCTCTCTCTCTCTCTGTTGGTAGTTTTCCCAATGAGCAGCAGCAGCTGCTGCCTAAATAACCATCAATTTCTCTGCTCCCCCAAAAAAAAAGAAAAGAAAAGAAACGTAACGAAACGTGTTTTCTTCTTGGCCAAAAATCCAATTTATGACATTTTAACGCGTGCTGCTCGTGCTCCCTTCGAAGGAAAGGCTGTGCTCCTCCCTGGTTTTATCATAAATTCCCATTCTTCGTGCTACGATCCCAAGGCCCACGCATTGCTGAAGGTTCCCCCAGGGAGACTCAAAGTACACAGTACAAAATGTGGATTTGGTTTTAGAAAAAAACAATATACTATCCAGTTGATCTCTGATAATTTATTAAATCAGGCTAATGTCACATTAATTAAAACAAGAAGACTCCTTAGAAGAGACTTTTGAAGACTTGAAGAAAAGTTACAGATTCGTTTTATTTATATTTTTCAGATTATTGTAAAGTAAATATTATGAATATATTAATATAATAAAGGCTCAAATAAATATAAAAATATTTTGTTTAGAATATAAATATATTATATAAAAAAGAATTGAAGTACATAATCAAATTCCTGGTCTTGATCTTTTCCCAAAAATATATAAAAGGTGTTGTTTGTCCTTAAAAATACCTCTATATTGGAATTCCTTGATCCGTGACCAACTGGATTCGTTGCATTCCATCTGTCTCTTTGTGGACCCTCATCCTTCTCCGACAGTGGGTCAGTGTGTGTGTGGGTTCACAATTCTGCAGCAGAACTAATGGTGGTCTTCTCCGGTGGCTAAGTAAGCAGAGCTAATGGCATGACTATGGAAAATGGCTAAGCAAAAAAGGGCATTAATGCCGCGGTGTGTTTGCCAAACAATTCAAATTTATTTACGGAGGGGGAACTCTTTAAATATAGAGACCATAGGTGGGTCTGTATAATATATAGAGAGGTGGATTTTTTTTATTATAATTCAAGGGGAATAGTCTAGAGTCTAGACAAAGCTGTGTCTGTGTTTACTAAATATTTATATACACTTTCAGGGCAATGTTTGGTATTTACAAGGAATAAATAGGGTATGATTTATACAGAGAGTGTGAAATATTTCTTTAGGAAACTACTTTTATAATTTTATTCGGTGAATTTAATTTTTAGGATGATGTTTGATATCTGTAAAAGAAAATAGGGTATGATTATATACAGAAATTGTGAAATATTTTGTTAAACAAATATTTATAGGCATTTTAAAATACATTTATCTAAGAATTTTGACTACTCAGCCTAATTTAAGTTTCCTGATATAATTTACTGATTTTATTTCTAAATTTACTGTCTTAAGGTTAGGTATCCCAGTTCCTAGTGCCCTTCTTGTCAGAGTCAGAGTCACCTTTACCTTCCTTAATTCGATTACAAAGTTCTGACTGAGCTCGGGGCTTTCAAAGTTTAACCTTCTTCGGTTCTTCCCCTACAATTTTCCAACCTCTATTCTCCTGCAGCAATTCTCCTTCTTCTGTTTTCTCCTACTGTTCTGTAATTTTTGTCATTTTGCCTTGGTTTGAGGCGCCAAACAAATGATTTTCAATGTCATAACAAAACAAACTCATTTTTTTTCGGCTCTGGCCCTTGGCTGGGCGGGCACGAGGGCAAGGGAGAGAGGGAGAGGTGGTGGTGTTTGCGCCTCAATGCCAAATCAATGTCATTAACATTAAGGCACACTCACTAAAAATTGAATAAAGCGGCTCAGCTCGGCTCGGCTCGACGGCGCGCAGCGTGGTTTTTCGGTGTTTCGGTGTTCGGTTTACGGCTTATGGCTTACTACGGTTTGTTCACCTTGACGAGCTGCGTCAACCTTTTGATGGCTAACGCACACACACACACACAGAGTCATACGCGTGCGGGCCCATTGAAGGTCCTTCAGCTGGATTTTGATGTTGGCCATCAAAATCGCCAGAGAGGGAGAGCTGCGAGAGCTGAGGCTGCAACTGAACTGAGGTAGTGAAAACCGAGAACTGAGCACTGAAAATGGGAAGCGGAAAACGGTTAGCACCTTGAAAATCTCAACCTTGCTGAGATGAGAGACAGCAGCCTTGCTACGATTTTTCCAACATTTCCTACGCTTAATTGTGCACTGGCAGGAAAAGTCATAAGAGATCGTTTTAGGATTAGTATTCTTTCTTTAGAAAAATGTTACAACAAAAATATAAATTAATTTAGTTAACAATTTAAAGACTTTGTATCAATTAGTTTAGTTAATATTTTAAAGTTTTTTACGAACTTTCTTTAAGAAATTTTTTGAACTCTGAATAAATTTGTATATAGGACTAACAACTTTTCCGACTTTTGTTAATTTACTATACTTCCCAAGTCTTTCCTATATAATATTTAAATAGTATATAAATATGTTATTAATATTGTCGTAATATTTTTCTCCTTGTGTAATAATCGCAGCTTCCTCTGTCATTTACTGTCTTCTCCATCTGCATCTGCGCACTGAGACAAAAAAGAAAAAGAACACACGGCAATAGCAGATTGTTATTGTTGCTATTGTGCGTCAGAGATCCTTCTGCCATCTTCCCTTCCTCTCCTCCTCTCTCCTCTCCTGCATGTGTTTGCACCTTTCCTGAGATGAGCATCGCGTACAACATCATCCACATCCTCCTCATCCACACTCACCTTCGCCCTCAACCGCCGCCGACTGACCCATTGTTTGTCAATTTTCCACTCTTGGCTACATTTCCTCGGGTCCATTGTTTGCCTCGTCATCTGCAGGATCTTTTGGATTCTCAACTCCTCTGCCTGTCGTGATTTTTCCAATTTTCCCGGTTCCATCAGTCAGTTTTCCTTTGCTGCTCCTGCGCAACGGTTGTGTTGTGTTGTGTGTTTTTCTTGTGATATTTATTCCGTCTTGAGAACTACTTCTTCGTGCTAAAAGCTTCAAAAGCTAAAGCTTCGTTTTATCTCTGTTTGATCTATCCATTCTCTGGTGATTCCGGGATTCTTCGGAATTACTGTAAAAACTATTTAATCGCTCTTCGCCTTTGCTCCACTTTTCGCAAATTATGAACGCCACACATTTTGGCGCACTTTGCTTTATGTCGTCCAGTCGTTCGTGTCGTCTCGTTCAAAGTTTTTATTAAAAAAATATTATTTAAATAATTTATTTTGAGCGTACAATTTAGTCTGTGTTATATTTTGTGTGTGTTACTTTTTTTTAACGGGCGGCAAGCTGGAGAACTCTCTGCTTTTGAAGCTGCTCAATCTTTTGGCCCGGCACTCAAATTCCGATAGCAATTTCGTGAAAGTTGAATTCGAGCGCAGCATCATGGATCTAGTACAGGAGCCAAGGTGACCACAAATGTCTTTAATCTTAAATTAAATATTATAATAGAAATTACTAAACAAGGCGGTAAAAAAAATATATGTTCAAGATAACCTTTAAATTTTGTTATATGAAAAGCTGTGAACTTAAAAAATTTTAAGTCCTTGCTTATAAAAATGAACGAGTTAAAAATGTGTTAAAAAGATTTTTAAGAGGTGAAGCTTTAGGTTCTGCTGTAAAAATTATTCATAGAAAGTTATTTTCTAGGTGAAGCGGAGTTCTCTTAAAAAATTACTGTTTCACAGCCATTTTCTTTATAAAATAAACTTCATTTAGGAAATATATTCCTAAGAATGTAGTTATAGTTAAGATAAAATTCTACAAAATACCTGAAACAAACCTTTATATCTTTATAAATATTTATCATCTAGTTTTTGATAAGTTTAACCATAGTTTTCTCTATTATTTCACCAACTAACTCCTTGCTTTTCCTCTATTTAAATCCTTTCAGATTGCCGGTGAACGAATGTCAGGCAAGCCAAACAGCTAGAGTCACCTCGAACCTGCACGCATCCAGTAGTACGATGGCGGTCAGCCGCGTTCCCTCGCCGCCCTTGCCGGAAGTTAATACGCCAGTCGCCGAGAACTGGTGCTATACGCAGGTAAGTCCTAGTAGTTTCTCCCAAACCCAAAAACCCGACTTACAGAGCGGGGATTATATTACCTCCACATCCTCCGATGTTTGGTTTTTGCATTCCTATGGATTTGCGACCGGCTGAGACAACTGAACCGATCGGATTTCACAAATTTGTGTTGTTGTAAATGCACTTCCGCTCAGAGAGAGGTGCTCAGGTACAGGTGATGTTGGCTCAGGTGGGCGAAATCCGAGAACCTTGTTACAATATTTACAGGGGATTTTTAACCCCTTCCCCAAAATACTATTAACCCCTGTTTTCTTTTGTTATTTATTTGTTTCTAAACAGGTCAAAGTGGTTAAATTTAGTTATATGTGGACCATAAATAACTTTAGTTTTTGTCGGGAGGAGATGGGTGAAGTACTCAAATCGTCCACATTCTCAGCCGGTGCTAATGACAAACTGAAATGGTGAGTAAATTATAACTAAAAATATCTCAAATAACTTACTAAATTGTTATCTTCTCTACTTTAGGTGTTTACGGGTCAATCCCAAGGGTCTCGACGAGGAGAGCAAGGATTACCTGTCGTTATACCTACTGTTAGTGTCGTGTAATAAATCCGAAGTGAGAGCCAAGTTCAAATTTTCCATACTGAATGCCAAGCGTGAGGAGACCAAAGCCATGGAATCCCAAAGGTAATAAAAAGCTCTCCATAATTTCCCCTAAAATTTTTATTAATTTATTATTCTCTATTTCAGAGCTTACCGCTTTGTGCAGGGCAAGGATTGGGGCTTCAAGAAGTTCATCCGACGCGACTTCCTGCTGGACGAGGCTAACGGCCTGCTGCCGGAGGATAAGCTAACAATTTTCTGCGAAGTCAGCGTTGTGGCGGACAGCGTCAATATCTCCGGACAATCCAACATCGTGCAGTTCAAAGTGCCCGAATGCAAGCTATCCGAGGATCTGGGCAATCTCTTTGACAACGAGAAGTTTAGCGACGTCACGCTCTCTGTGGGCGGTAGGGAGTTCCAGGCGCACAAGGCCATACTGGCAGGTAAGAATCTTGCTTTCTTTTTATACTTTGCAAACTTAAATTAATTTAAAAAAATTCTTTGAAAACAGCGCGCAGCGATGTCTTTGCGGCCATGTTTGAGCATGAGATGGAGGAGCGAAAGCTGAATCGTGTCGCCATAACCGATGTGGATCATGAGGTTCTTAAAGAAATGCTGCGATTCATATACACGGGCAAAGCGCCCAATTTAGAAAAAATGGCTGATGATCTCCTAGCGGCTGCTGATAAGGTAAAACCTAATTTACTCTTTTTAAATAGCAGAAAATAATGAAAATTTGCAATTTATTTTTGGCAGTATGCACTTGAAAAGCTGAAAGTGATGTGCGAGGAGGCGCTGTGCGTCAATCTCTCTGTAGAAACAGCAGCCGAAACACTAATATTAGCTGATCTCCATAGTGCGGATCAATTGAAAGCACAAACGATAGATTTCATAAATACGTAAGTTTTTTTTAACACAAAAAATATTTATAGTTGAAATTAAAAATCATTCTTTACCCTCTTACAGTCATGCCACCGATGTGATGGAAACCTCTGGCTGGCAAAATATGATCACAACACATTCACATTTGATAGCGGAGGCATTTCGTGCGCTCGCAACACAACAAATCCCACCAATTGGACCACCAAGGAAACGCGTGAAAATGAGCTGAAACAACAATACAACAACAGCAACACCAACAACAACAAACCGTACACCAACAACAATCAACAGCAACAACAGAAACCGCAAGAACACCAACAACAATACCAACAATCGTTTCAACAGCAATTGTAATAGAAATGAAAACAACTTGATTGTGAAATATTTGATCGATCGATTGGCGGTTAACCTCAAGAAAGCATCATACGGCAATACTAGAGCAACAACAATAATAAATTTTATCAACAACAACTACAAATACCACTACGACAACACCAACATCTACTACAACAACAACAAAAGCAGCAGCAGGAAGATGATGCCTGATGATGAGAATCAGAGCAAGCAGTACCGTTTATTGTTTCGATTTCGAGTAATTTAATTCACTTTGCTAAAACAAAAAACTTGAGTTTAAATGTATTTTATTTGTTGATTTAATATTTACCTATGATTAATATGTTTACGAGTAATAATTATTAATTAATTCTAATCTTAAGTCCCAAAAGCAGCAATTAAAAGTAATAAAAAGAAAACAAAGTAATAAGAATACCAACAAAAAAAAAAGAGCATGAAAAACAAAAACGGAACATTTAAAGTAAATATAAATTAAATTTAAAATAAAAAACGAAGAAAAGAAAACAGCAAAAAATAAAAAAATTCACTGAGAAAGCAGCGTCACTATTATTATTATTATTATAATTATAACGATTATGTTTACCGATTACTGCGTATAATTACAAAGCGTACACTTTGATTGTGATGTATATTCGATGAGTAACGAGTAACGAGTATATGAGTAATGCATAATGATACGGATATGATAATGAAGTTGATTTATATATTGTGTATATGTAAAACTCGAAACAATTTTCAAAGCATTCAAGGTTTTATTGCACCCGCCCACCAATCCACTTCCACAACGAAGAGTGTGCTGCCCCCTTAAATGTATAAAAATTATTGTTATTTACCAAAAGTTCTCAATTCTACCACCGCCTAAGCAACAAATTTAAGTGCACACTCTTCAGAGCTCCTTTTCCCAATTCAAAATTTTTTTTAATCATTTTAAAATCACTTTGGCTTTCTCTTTTATTGTTTCTCTTTTCTTTTCTTAAGTATTTCTTTGTTTAAGCGCAAATGTAATTAATTTGTTGTACAAAAACTCTAAAAAACAAACAAAACATTGTCGAAATAAAAGCAAACAGTAGCAATTTGTGTATAGTAAGCAGATAAAAATTGAAAAAAAACACAAACAATATTGCATCAATTCATTTCTGCTGAGGGGAGACTCTCTCTCTGGGGGTGGTTTCTCTTCTCTCTGAGATCGACTCAGAAAATTGCGAAAAAGTACGAGTAAAGTAAACGTGATAACAATATTTATCTAACTATTAAATAAAGCGTAAAAGAAGGGCTGACGATGACATTTTTATAAGCTAAAACGGCAGATCGTCTAAGGAGTTTGACAGAATAAAAACTTCAGGTATTCAGGAAAGGGTAAAATATAATTACAGATAATAGGAGCAACTAAGAACAATATTTCCATATTCTATGTGTACTTCCGATTGACTTTTGCAAGGGATTTGCCATCCGACAAGAAAGTGTAAATAAATTAGCCTTAGCCTTGGTCGCAGCATCAGTTCTATTTTCTATTTAGCCAACTTGCTACGGTTACAAGTCCAAATGCTTTAAATCAGTGTATGTGCGATGAATGTATAGTAATCTAGGTAACCAACCAACATTAGCCTTTGAATGGATGGAAGGGAGTACGGACGGGAGCGAGTTCTTTGTTTTGTGGCATGCTTTGTTAGCTATTTATTATATTTTGACGACGTCGTCTAATCCTGAATCTATTGGAGAGCAGAACTAATGAACTGCGAGCTCATCTCCTCCATAACTTGGGAATTTGTTGCTTTTTTTGAGTTGCTCTCGACTCGCATTTGGGGGGAAATTATGTTTCGGGGAAGGCAAAATCTAGCGATCTACAAATGTGTATCATCTAGTGAACCGACAAACAACTTTTTATGCATGCCAACAATCTAAATGTGTAGAAAAAATGAGTAAACAGAATAAAAAGAGAACGAAAATCGACACACACACCCATTTTTAAAAGCGAAAAATTGTAATTGTATTTAAACGAGATATTAGATAATAAATTAATATGTTCTAACATTACTGCTCGGCCGACCTCTATTTCTTGTCCTTCTGCTCCTCGAGGAACTGCTGCAGCAGGCCGCCATCAATGGGAATGGTTAGTTGCTCGGAGCCGTCCACACTCCGCTTGGACTTGACCAGTTTGTGGTCCAGGAACTCGGTTAACTGGGCGCGCAGAGCCAGGTCAGAACTGACCAAAAAGGCCTCGCGGCAGCTGGAGTACAGATCCCGGAACGGCATGCCCTGGTATGTGGCATTGCCCTTGTTCTTTAGCTGATACTTGACAATCAGCATGTAAATGCCGCGCGAGTTGGTGGTCAGCGAGGAGAAGACGCTGCGCATCGAGGATAGAGCCAGTTCGCCCGAGTTTTGTACCAAAAGGGAGTTCTCGAAGGCAGTCTCATCGGTATATGGCAGCATGGTGGTGCAGTCCCACCAGGAAAAGTTGAAGCTGCTCAGCTTGCCCTGATCCCAGACTGGAAAGAGGCGAGGGATGAGGGTTAGGACTACCTTTAAGACTTCTAATACTCACGCAAAGGGGTATTGATGTGATCAATGGAGGCCAGCAGATGAATGTTGGGCACTCGCGCCAGTCGGGACAGAATGGCCTGGGCCTTCACATTGCGCAGCATGGCTCCATCCAAATTGTGGACAATCAGAAAGAGATGCGTCTCCGGTATCAGGGAAAACTCCTCCTCAATCATATCCACTGCCTCGTGCGGATTCGCTGGACTAATGCCTGCATCTAGGATTTCACTTGTGATGCTGTCCAGCACGTCCTTCAGGGTCAGACTGGGAAAGAAGCCGTTTATCACCAGGACCGTCTGCTTGCCCAACACCTCGCGGTGAAAGGCCTGCAGAAGCTGCCGCTTGGAGCCCAGTCCATAGAGCAGTATGTTGAAGCCCTCGTTGAGGATGCACATCCACTTGGGAAAGTACGAGCGATACTCCTCCATAATCGCATTGATCGAGGTCTCGTGCTCCGCCGTCAGCTTCATTTCCGACAGCAGGCTAAACAGGCGATCGGCAGCCAGCCTGGGATTCTTCAGGCGGTCCAAAGTGTGGTCCGAGGTGAGGATCTTGGTGCTGGCATGCGAATGGAAGTAGCCGTCGCTCTCGGGTACAAACTCATTGGACTTCTTCGCCCGCGCCGTTTGCCGGAGTCGGGCTGCCGACGGGGTTTTTGGCAGAATGGGAACCACAATGGCACGCCGCGTCTTGCATGGCGTCTTGGGCTCATCATCGTCGGCGGCATCATCCTCTGAGGAGGAACCGCTGCTGCTACTGCTGCTTGGGGATTCCTCGTCACTGGGCCGGAAGTCGCTCTCGTCGCCGGAGAAATCCTCGTCGCCGGAGTCTGCCACTATTTTGGCAATCTCTGGAAAAAGGTAAACCAGTTGGAGAAACTGTAATGGCTAATAGAGTTCAAGGACTACCCACGATTCTTGACACGGTTGCGCACATGGGATGGCGTCTTCGGCTGATCCGCCGCGGATCCCTTGCGCTTGGTATCCGGCGTCTTGACGCCCAGTCGTGGTGTCTTCGGGGTTTTGGGCGTGCGGGGCGTGGCGTTGAGGGCGGCCAAGGCCATGGCATCCCGCTTTTTGGGCGTATTGAAGCCAAACAGGCTGCTCCCGGCCACATTGTACTCGGATTGGATGAGATTAATATCTTTGGACGTGGGTTTGACAGTGTTTTCCACTTCTTCTTGGTCCTCCTCCTCCACCTGAACCACTTCTACGCTATCATTCTCTATATCGACATCCTGGCTCTCATCGTCCGTGACTTCCACATAGTTGACCACCACGTGCTCCGGCTCCCTGCTTCCATTCTCCCGCTGGTAGGCCTGGTACTTCTTGGTGGGACTCGGCCGGCGTGTGGAGCGACGAGTGCCCCGATTGGAGCTCCCCTGGATGTGCGCATCCCCGACCATGGCCGTGTCCAGGTCCGCGGATTCATCCTCCGAGTTTGTGAGGTTTTCGATCGACTTCAGGTTCTGCTTGCGCGGGGTCTTGTGGCTCATCTTTGAGCTCGGATTTCGCCAATTTAAAGTTTGTAAACAAAAACAGCTCAAAATTCGCCCAGGGCTGGCAGTTCGATGCCAGAAGAGGCGGGATATATCGATAATTCCGATCAGCTTTATGACGATCTGGCAACGCTGGTCGCCTATGCACGAAAAGTCTAACAATCTAGCTATTAAAAATATCGTGCCTTCGATATTTGGGCAAAAATTCACGATATAAATATCGACATATCGATATTTTGATATGTTATCGACCCTCAGAAACCTATAAATACGGGTGAAACGGCGCATTCGAAAAAAAAACAACAACTGAACGGAGCAACTATAGACGGGAAACGCGGAAAAATCAAAAATCGTGCCGGCTAAATCTAAAAAAAAGGAGCGAATGTTCGTGCAATAAACAAGTGGGCCCGTTTAATTAATTATAATTATTAATTAATTATTTCGCAATTGTTTTGAGTGTCCCGAAATTCAGTCGAATCGCGCGCCATGTGTGGATTTTTGTGCCAGGAATAAATAAAGAATTAAAGAGTTCGAAAACAACGGTGTCTGCTATTTGTTGTTGTTGTCTTTGCTCGAAAAGAACCGTTGAACGGTTCAACGAAGAGCAGACCAAAGCGGAATCGACCAAAACAAAGTGCATGCTTAAAACAAAAGGTTTCGAAAATGTTCGAACTGGAGGATTACTCGGGCGGAATTCACGAGGGCTTCTTCAGCAAATATGCGGTGAGTATATAGCGAATAATATATAGTACATCGGATAGCGGGCTTAATAACGTCTTGCACACAATTTGCCGGCCGGCCGCGCACACAAACATGCTCACTTCACACATACACACACACAGCGCGCAGTTATCCGCAAAATTCAAAATTTAACGTTCGTTTCGCGTCGACAAAGCAGCTCTCGCGTTCTCTTTTCCTAGTATTTCCCCCAGGCCCCACTCTCCACTCTCCACTGCCTCCCCAACCGTTCCCAGTGCGGCGAAACTTTGGTTCCACTCGCCGTCTCGCTCGCCCCTTCGCCGACTTATTGCCCCTCTCGCTCACACCAGAGCTTTGTTGTTGACTCGGCGCTACAACGTCGCCGCGTTTAACGTGCAATTTTGAATTTCAACTTCGCCGCACCGGGGCCTGTGTGTGTGTGTGTCTGTGTGTTTACTTTTGATCGTTAAGCTTTGAAAATCGTCTTTTCGCTTCTGCCGTTTCCCTTTTCGCTCAATGATTAATTACAACCGGAACAGCCGACGATAATAAATGATTGCGCTGGAAGTTCTATGCAGAACGAAAGTACATACTTCCTCATCTTCGTTCGGCTGCGGGCTCGGGTTATTAACTTGGCTAGCTGGAGGCTCGGCGGCTGTTAATGTTTAGCCGGCTGTTAGTCGCCTGTAGTTGTACTAAATCGAAATCGAACAACAGCCCGGACTTTAATTCACTTTTTCGCAACTGTTTTGGCTTAATTCACTTTTATTTCTTCCCCCTCAAACACGAAGAGTTTGTTTTCTTTTGTTGTAGTCATGCGCAATTTACTTAACTTATTTATTGTTTTGCACCTACAGCGGGGGTTAAATTAGTAGAGCAAACTGAAATTATTTGCACTGAAATACTATTGTTTTACGGAATTCGTGAAAAGTACAAATAACCAATCCCCTAGAGTATAATGAATACATTTTGCTATAATTATAAGGCAAACGTCAAGGGAATTTCCTTATCAAACATACGGAATGTTATTGGAATTTCGTATGAAAAATATACCATTTTCTTTTCAATTTCGTTTTCACTGAATTAAATTGGTTCATTCAGAAACTGGGACTTCCTAATGAAGATGCTCGACTGTAGTGCTATTATCTTGTCCCCAACTGTGGACATTTGTACTCTTGTGTGTCTCTCCGCTGTTGTAGTTGTTGCTCGCCGAGTTTTCGTCTTGGGGCCTTCTTCATGGCTTTTGCGTTTTAAACTTTTTGAAGGCCAAGCGTTCACCTCGAACCTTTTGGCTTTTTGCTGTTTTAGCCGCCGCAGCAACCAAAAGTGGTTAATGATTTTCGCAAGGAGTGGCTACTAAATTGTAGAGTTACAGTTTAAAATCATCCTTTGCTATCCGAAAGAGTGGCAAATGACCTCCAGCAAAGTTGGCGGAATTCGGGAACTTCAATGAAAAAACCCAAGAATAACGGACTTTTGAAGCATGTGCGCCTGTTAGGTGCAACATGCAAAACTCCACACACACAAACGCAACACCCGTACTTCCAGGCGCCACAAGTGTGCGAATAGATCCAAGTGTGCGTGTGAGAAGGGGAACAAAGAAAAGCAAACAAAATAAAAAGTGCTCAAAGCGAAATGAACGTTTTATCTTGCTGTTTTTTGCTGTTCAGTGAGGTTGCGAGTGTATGAGTGAGGAGGAGGCAAAGGCAAAACAAAAGAAAAAGCAACAGTCCGATTCCCACATCAAAAGCTTTCTCACACGCTCTTCCTCGCGCCTTCTCACTCGCTCCCTCTCTGTCGCACCATTCTCTTCTGCTTCTCTTATGTTTCGGCAACCTTTGTTGCGGCAACACTTGGCAACAGAAAGAAAAAGACAAAAATCAAAGCAGAGCTAAAAGGCAAAAAGCCAACCAAGAACAAAACTTCAAAGTTCAACGCGCTTTTCATGGGGTTTTTTTTAGTGGGGACTGGGAATACCTACCCCAAAATGCACAATCAGACGTATGCAGTGCGGGTGGCAGGAAAGCGAGAGCGAGAGAGGAGGACACAGACACTTGTCTGCCGGTTATGAGCGCCCAGCTGTATGCCGCATAGATTTTCTCACGGCCCGAGCACACAGACACACAAACTGCCAAAAACCGACAAACACATTTAACCCCCTGTTTCAGCCACCCGCACAAACAAGGCCCACCGATGGGAGGCTGCAGTGAACATTTTGGGAAAACTTTAGAAGTTAAACAAACAAAAGACTGTTTATGAAGGAGAATATTAAATCTGAGGTTTAAATTTAATAAAATAAATTCTAGAAAAATCTAAACTTAAACAAAATTATTAACGTTTAATATTTATTCACTTTAAAAATCAAGGCTAATATATCCATAATATACCCAACTAATTAGCCTTAAAAAAAAATTTCCGAACATCTGGTTAGGGGCAAAACTTTCCCAACGAGAGCCAGAGATCAGAAATGGATTTCCAGGCTAAATATAAACTTTCGGTGATTGTTGATTTCTTAAAACAGATGCACACTTAATGAATGAAATAACCCGAGGAACACGGCCATACTTCGTGCTAACCGAGAGATTTAAAAACGATTTACAAGGATATACCTTTTCTTAAACCATACCTACATCTGTAGATGTGTGCCTCGGATTTAAATCTCGTCCAGGCTCAGCTCAGGCAACCGACTTTTATTGCACCATAAAGTAATTTACAAATGGGCGCTCATGACCTCAAGGAAGATTTGTGCCCAGGAAATTGTGCCGTCGTCTACCTGAGGTGTTCCTCCCTTTATTTGCTGCCATCTCCTCTTATTTTTTTCTTCTTTTTTTGTGTGTCATCTCATCAGAGCGATTCCTGAGGTGAAAGAAGAGAGTGCTGTAAAAGGCAACAAAGGGCAAGAAGCAGATGCAAGAAATGCAGGAAATGCGGAAAACATTGAACAATTGGGCAACCCAACGAGCGAGTGACGAATCCTGCCGAGGAAAGACCCAAAATATACCCCTCTGCTGTGCCGCCTTCTGCTCCTTGGTTGGTTGCACAACTTAAAAAGGTCAATATGCATGCAGCTGCAACTGAGCAACTCAGGCCCCCCGCCCAGTGCACCGCTCTCATCAGAGGGGGTAAAAAACAGGAGGGGGCTCTCTAGGCCTTGTCGAAGTTTTACTGACAACTTTTGCACTTTCCCTTAATCCCCCCCGACGCCCACAGAGAGGAGCTTGCTTGCTTGCTGCGAGTTTTGGTCGCCTGTTCAATGCATTTTTATTTCGGCATATTTTTTCCAGAATTTTTTCCAAGGGGGGCAAAAAGAAATAAATAAAAATTAAAGTGAAAGAAGGGGAGGAGAGGCAGGGGAGGCAGTCTTAAACCTGCCGCCTTGATGTGCATTCTCTGGTCCTGGCCTTTGACTACGCATTCTGAGCGCCGCATTGAAAGCCGGTTGATTTATTAGGGCTCTGGGTTTTATTAACCCTTCACCGGCTGCATGTAGCTTTTCCTTGTGCCCCTTCGAAGGAGGGGAGGTGTGAAAAATGGAAATGACTTGGCAACACCGGAGGAAACGCAGGCTGTAAACTAATTAGAGCCAGGAAGTTTGCTTTCCGTTGGCAAATGCAATGCAAAACAGTTTGCGATTCTAGAATTAAAACTAAAGTAGAGACTACAGGAATAGCTACTGCAACAAGCACAGTGGTCTATCGATAATGACGAATTTTTGGTCTAAGAAAAACTCAAATTTGAGTTTATTATTTATTTTAAAGAAATAATTAAATGTCGAAAAACTCTTTCTATTTGGTATTTGAATATTTTCCCTTTACATTTAGTTGGAAAATAATATATTTGAACCCTTGTGGTTGGTTGGTTTTTCAATTAGTTCCATCCTTCGATCACTTACTGTACCGCCTGCCACGGAACATAACGGAGAGGAACTCTAGAGACTTAACAACCCCTGGCTGGAGTTGCAGCTGCCTGGGCTGAGCCCTCTTCCTCTACCTCGTGCCCATTCTCTTCCAATTTCAACTGGAAACTCGCAATTCAACAGAGGGCACACCGAAAGGTTATCACACAGACACAACAGCACACACACACACACTCGCACTCATGCTGAGCTGGAGGGTGAAGGGAACCCGGCGGGAGTTGGACAGGAATAGGAAAAACCGAGGGAAAGAGCTATAATGTATGTGTAGAGCTAGAGCGAAACCCTCAATCATTCCATCACTCCCATAATGGAGCGGTCTACGGGCCAGAGCAATATCATATCATCTGTCGTCCTATTTCGATTGTAATGCTCAATTAATGGCTGCGGGGGTGGAAGCGGAAGACGTGGAGTGGGGGGTCAACTGCTGGCAAGGGCATGGGGTTAAAGGGTTGCCGAAATTGCCAGCAGAAAAAGGTTCTGCATAATTCAGCATGAAATCTGTACGAAATTGGTGAATCATATTCCGATTGGGGTAGATTATGGGCAAATGGTGGAGAGTTTTCGATGAGATATTATGCTCTTAGAGGATGATAATAGGGATAAAAATGCACTAAACAAATTGACAAATATTTGATCTTGAAGGATTACGGAAATTATTATTATTAATATAGGGTTTTATAACAATATCCCGCAGGCAGAAATTCAAATAAAAAAAACTACAATATTCCAACATTATTTAATAAAATCCCGTAAATAAAACACAAATACATAAGTATAGCTTACTAAAATGTATATTAAGAATTTGGCAGATGCAACTTTATACACGTTAAGGGTTTCATGCTTGGGTAAATATCTGAAGAATATAGTGTTTCTATCAAAACAGCTTGTTTCTTCACATTGTCTGATTTTCAGATCTTTTTCAATGACTCCTTGAAAACTAAGTCAATACAAATCGATTGATAAACCAAGAAACTGCCGAGATGGACCAGCTGCTGCAGCTACTTTATTTCCAGCTGAAGATTGCCAGCTGCTGTCCTGTTTCTTCTGGCTCCCTGACTTTACTCTTCCGAGTTGCCCTTTCTCGGTTGGGTTGCATGTTGCATGCATTGGTGGCTGCATTCGAAACGCAACAATTACACGCTCTCGGATTCGAACGAACACTGGCTGACTCTCCTGGGCCTGACTCTTTCAGCCCTGTCTGCTTATCGCACAAACACCTGCCGTGAGGTAATTCGATTGTGTTTTGGCCAGGATGCGCCATATGGAGGCAGCGTTGCAGGTGTGTGGACTCCGTTGGGGAGTGTATACAATGCAATTGCGTAAAGCCTATTTGATTTGGAAGGAGACAACACTCAGGGAAATAATTATAAAGTCTCTAGGTTCATTTTAGGAACTATTTTTCCTCCTTTGATTTATATTTAATTTAAGTTTAAATCCTTTTAGGTATCATCTTTGTAATTTTTTGTCCATCCAGCTGAATACAAATTCCCAGAGAGTTGGATAGTATTTTAAAGAAAAGTTTTATATAATCTTGCATAATGATTTCTTTTAAAAAACATTCTACTCAGAATAAAGGGTTTACCTTATCTACTTTTTTAAAATGTTAAATAATTAAAAATTAAATTTGAGTTTTACTACTTGACAGATGAGTTCAATTTTCCCTGTGTGTTTGGGCAATCGCCTGATGAAAAAAGTGGATAGAAAAGTGGCCATGGGGAAGAAGGAGGCATTTGAATGGCACTTGAAATTCTGAACTGACAAAAAACTCTCGGATCCCCAACATCCTGCTCTCCACCCTCACCCCTTTTAGTCTCCCGTACATCCCGATTATTTTGCCGCAGACAGACAAAGGGGCAAGTAGAAGGGGGGGGACAGAGATAAAGGTGCGTTCTTTTTTGGGGATTCCCCATCCTCCCACAATCAACTCACTCTGTCCCTCTCTTGCCACATTGCGAACAGTCGCCTGCCTGCACCAATTTATGATATCCTGCTAAATTATGCAACTTATCATTCTCGTGTGGCGGCGCGCTCTATATCATTTGTATATCCTTTTGTATCCCTGTATCCCAGTGTGTATGCTCTTGTCTATTGATTTTTCGGCGTCGCCTCGCCGCATAATAAAAACATGCAAAGGTGGGGTCACAGGATGACCCCCACCTCGGGGTCAGGTCAGTGTTTTGCGCTTTGTGGCTCCGCTTCAAGGACACCGTGACATTGGGAAGCTCGCTCTCCCATTCGTCCCGAGCGGCCTACTACTAATTTCTGCTGCCTACTACACTTTTTGCACAGTTGCGGCAAGCAACAAAGTCCACAGCAGAAACGGCGAATATGGGCGAAAAGCAAAAGTGCCCGCTCTGTTTTGCTCATTCTGCTCCGTTTGCCGTTGTTGTTGCTGCCTGCTTCGTTTTTCTGTTCTCACACATACTCGCCGCATGTTTTGTTGCCTACTGTACGCGCAACAGAGGTCGTAGCAACAACTTCGCCTCTGTGGCAGCTCTGTTATGTGAGTTCTATGTTTTGCTGCCTCTCTCTTGCTCTCACACGCCCTGCTCTGTTTTCGCCGCGCGCACACATAGAGGGAAAGAGAGGGAAAATATACAGCCGAGCGAGCGAAGTTTCCCTGTTTTCTGTTTTTGTACGGCTTTAATTCCTTTTTTCCCTTGCCATGTATTTTAGGTATACGTTGTATGTGTGTATGTATTCCCCTTTGCTGTATTTTAACATTTAACAGAGAGCTGGCAACATGTTGCCGCAACACTCTATCCACTGGTGGTTGTTTGCATTTCGTATTCCCCTCAGGAAACTGCAAAAAATACTGGGCTCGCTTAGCGAATGTGTGTGTGTGATCTGCAAGTAAATCTAATTCGGAGACTGGGACCACGGAATGAGTCACTTCTTTGAGGGGGGTAAGCGCCACCCCACTCCTGGCTACAGTCTACAGTTTTGCACTCAGCCACGGCTCCAGTCTCCAGTTGGAGCCTCATTTATAATGCAAGGCGCAAATCGCGAATCGCGACTGCGATCCCGATCCCGATCCCCTCGATTATTGCATAAAACTTTCAATTTTTTTGATATCCGGTTTGGCCGCTGTTATTGTTGTGTGGCCTTCTCTGGACCTCGACTCCTTTTCCGCCTACTTTTGTACGATATTTTGTTGGGTTAACACAGCGATTGACAAACTAATACAAACCTCTTCCGAATTCCTGATGATAAAAAACAAAAAAATTTACCTAATCAGTAATAATAGAATTTTATTTAAATGTTATTATATTTATAATAGATTTTTGAATAGATTTCATTATAAATAATGTTCGTAATATACAAAAAACAACATTTATTTTAAAATCTAGTTTTGTAGTTAAATTCGTTACATTTTAACATGTGAAATTCCAGAAATTTCTATCTAAATAAAGAATAAACCAAGTACACTTCCGTTGTGACCACAACTGTATGTACTTGTAATGTTTTGAATGTTCGGTATACATATTTATGTATGTGTGTATGCAGCACTGGACTCCAGACTCCCGGCGAAAGAAAAAAATGTTTACATGTTGCCGACTTTGCCGTTGTTGTTGCTTCTCTGGTGTTGCAACATGAGTTATTTTCGTTGTTGTTTGGTCGTTGTTGTTGCTGGCAGAGCTGTATGCAACTCAGAAAATATCCCCGTCCATGTCCCTTTTCCTATCCTTTGCTGTCTGCTCTTCGTCGCCTGTTTTTGTTTCCTTTTTTTTTTACATAGTTTTTGTTTTTGTTCAGCCTTGCCTGCCTTGGCGCGTAAAAACTGGTTTTGAACTCGGCTCGTCTCGGCTCTCTTGCTCCTGTGGTCCCTCATTTATTATTGTTGTTTTCGGTCCAAGTAGATGATGATGATGATGATGATGATGACGATGTGGTTGTTGTTGCTGGCTCATATAGAAAAGTTTTCACTTATACGACGAGATCCCCCAAAGTGTATCTCGGCACGGAGATATCGGATTCGGACTCGGCGATCCGAGAGACGACTTGTGTTACAGATTTAATCATTATTATACACGAGTATGGGGGTCTGTGTGTGTGTGTGTGCCCAGGAATGTTATCCCTACGAGACTTTCAATGGAAAATCAAAGCGCGGGAAAATTCTGGGTTGATATTTGTGTAGGTAGGTAGGTTTGTAAAAGTAAACATTTCTTGATGTTTTGATTTATGCTTAGCGCAGCGGAAGGAATATTTAGGAGTCTATGTAAATAGGTACCATGTACATAAGTATGTATATATATGTATAAGTATGTATATTTGGTTTTAAATATTCTAAAAATATTATTTATGTCCATACATTCCTTCTAGTTTTCGATTAATTAACAATATTTTTTAAGAGACTTAGGAAAATATTAAATAAGTCATTATAGGTAAAGCCAGAGAAAAAATACAAATAATTGAATTTGATGTAGTAGAATTTCTATGAAAAAAATAAATGTAACTCCTCGCCTCAAATTAATAACTTAGAACTTACGAAAACTCCCTCGCAAGCAGTGCAAGCAGTTGTCAGAGTGGCGCGAATGTTGTTCTAATATAGCGCTGCACTGCTCTAACCAACGGAAATTACGGTTCTTCGTCTTCAAAGCTTTCCAACACTAGACAAATTTTACTAAGAAACGTGTTTTATTTCGCAATTTGCAGGACGCAGCTGGACCCTCGCTGGATTTCTACGTCTCTGACTCGATGCAGGAAATGCTGAATGTGGACATTCGTGCGGAGATTGCCAATGTGGTGGGCAGCTCCAGCAGTGATCTCACCTCGTCCCTGGATCACGCCCTCGAGGCCATATCCGCGATTAACAACAACACCAGCAGCACAGGGAGCAGCAGCCTGCCGGTCTCTTACAATGCCAACGCCAACTTCCTGACCAGCAGCGCCCTTCACGCCTCGCCCACGGCCAAGTGGATGGGCTCCTCGGCCAGCTTCTGGTCGAATTCCGACTACTATGCTGACCTGGGTGCCTGTGTGAATCCCATTTCCGTGATGCCGCTGATAAACTCCACTTCTGGATCGACGTTGGGTTCGCCTCGTCGCAACAAGACAGCCACATCCGCCCAGGGCAGATCGGGAGCGGTGCCGTCGTCCCCGTCCGCTGATCGGGATCACCCCAAATCCCACTTGACCTTCTCGCCGGCCCAGATGAAGGTCAGCGCTGGATCGCTGCGCAGGGAGCAGGTGATGGCCCATATACCCAAGCAGATATCCGTGGTCACAGGCACTGGCACCACTGCGCCGGCCACAATGGCCACCAATTCGGCTTTGCAGCGTCGCAACTCGTCGGCCGTGGATGCCGTCCGCAAGGATCTGGCCACAGAGCTGCGCAAGGCTCAGTCTTCGAGCCCGGTGCCCAACAACCTGGAAGTGGAGATGGGCAAAAGCAAGGGCGGCACAAGTTTGCTCACAGCGGGCGGCGGAGGCACCAACACCATTAAGCTGGCACCTGGCATCGGCGGACTGACCTTTGCCAACAGTGCTGCCTACCAGAAACTGAAGCAAACCTCGGTAGTGAAGTCACCGGGAGGCATCATCAAGCAGGAGAATGGAAACAAGCGAGGAGGACATCAGATCAGCAGCACCACACCAAAGAGCATCGCTTCGGCGGCCAATTCGCCGCACCATCAAATGCAGAGCAACTGCAGCAGCTACAGCCTGGGCTCGCCCTCGTCCCTGTCCTCTGCCTCCTCGGCGGCCCTGTCGCCGCTGGGCAATGTGAGCAATCTGGTCAACATAGCGAACAACAGCAATGCGAATGGAACGGGTCTGGTGAAGCCGCTGCAGCAAAAGGTCAAGATTCCGGCTGTGGGCAGTCCCTTCCCGAAGCCAGCGTACTCCTACTCCTGCCTCATTGCTCTGGCCCTCAAGAACTCGCGGGCTGGCTCTCTGCCCGTCTCCGAGATCTACAGCTTCCTCTGCCAGCACTTTCCCTACTTCGAGAATGCCCCCAATGGCTGGAAGAACAGTGTGCGTCACAATCTGTCGCTGAACAAGTGCTTCGAGAAGATCGAACGCCCGGCCACGAATGGCAATCAGAGGAAGGGCTGCCGCTGGGCCATGAATCCCGAGCGCATCAACAAGATGGACGAGGAGGTGCAGAAGTGGTCGCGCAAGGATCCGGCTGCCATACGCGGAGCCATGGTCTATCCACATCACCTAGAGTCCCTGGAAAGGGGAGAGATGAAGCATGGATCAGCAGATTCGGATGTGGAGCTGGATTCACAGTCGGAAATTGAGGAGTCCTCCGACTTGGAGGAGCACGACTTTGAGGACACCCTGGTGGATGCCATGCTGGTGGAGGAGGAGGAAGAAGAGGAGGCTGGGGAGGAGGACGAAGACGAGGAGGAGCACATGCTGAGCGAGTTTGAAGCTGAAGATGAGCACAATTCCCAGGCCAGCATGAATCAGTCGAATAACCTGCCCATTGACCACGAACTACTCGTCCAGAAGCACGGTGACTTTGACATTGAGGTGAGTCTTGGAATGTTATTTGCTTTTGCAGTTTATTAACTTGTTTTCTAATTTATATTTCAGGTCGACGAACTGTACGATGCCATCGACATTGAGGATGACAAGGAGGCAGTGCGTCGCATGATCAGAAGCCAGTCGCAGCACAACATCATCGAACTGAACCCAGCCGATCTGAATGCCAACGATGGCTACCACCACCACCAGCAGCCGCCCGCCAAGCGTGCTCGCGTGGACATCAACTATGCTATAGGACCCGCTGGAGAGCTGGAGCAGCAGTACGGGCAGAAGGTGAAGGTGCAGCAGGTGGCCCAGCTCCAGCATCAGCCGCCCACCTACAACAGGCGCAAGATGCCGCTGGTCAATCGCATCATCTAGGGCGGGGGCAGAGCCCTGCAAGCTGCCGCTCTCATAACATTAAACACTTAGTGCTAGGTTTTTTGCATTTAAGGCATCCTTGCTACGCTTACCCCTTGATAATATCCTCTTTCGGATATCGAATATCAGCTTTCAGTTTTCGGTACAACATGTTATTCAATCCCCCCACTTTTTTGGCCGCCGTTTGATTTTAAATCTCGAAGAGCAAGAGCGCCACCTAATTTGAATCTTTTTTCTGTAGTCTCCCCTCGAATAAATCTTTATTAATTGTAACCCACACGAATTTCGAGTCCGTTTGCCTGACGCTTGAGCAGAAACTCAATAGGTTTGACGACGACGCATGAAGCTTGTTAATTATTTTCCATTCGATTAGTTTCCAACTTGATCTCTCCGTATTGACGAATGAGGGAACAATCCTCAGTTTAAGTAACTAACTTGAC
The DNA here is from genome assembly GCA_018904815.1 of Drosophila ogumai. NCBI lineage: Eukaryota > Metazoa > Arthropoda > Insecta > Diptera > Drosophilidae > Drosophila > Drosophila ogumai. The sequence goes on from JAEIIJ010000118.1 coordinate 52,138, forward strand.
AATGCATTTTAAAGAACTGACCAACGATTCCACTCATGGTCGTAGAATAGTTACTACAACGATTATTTTTGACAACGAAATGTGAACATTAGGTTTATGTTTCGACCTTTTTTCTACCCCTGATTATAACCACAATTTTCAGCCTAAACTTAAGACACGATCACACATTCAAAACAACTTGCCGGTCCAGTATTCGTATGCGAGCTAAAAATGCGGATTTTTATACAAACTTTTTTGTATGTAATGTACATTATAATTATAAAGCAAACAAACAATTATTGTTGGAAAGTACAGTCAATTAAATAATACGATTACTGTATTGTAAGGCAATTCCAGTATGTAAATAGTTTTTTACGCATAAAGAAAAACTTGTATACTACGCCCGTGCTTAGCTGTAAGTGTAAATTGTAAGCCAAAACCGAGAATTCCGAATGAACCGACAAATTACGATCCGTGAAACTAATAAGAATTGAACAAGGCGTACCCCGACACGAAATCAGTCTCAGATTTAAAATAGTACAAAGAGCCAACTAATAGGTTTACGGATGACCATTAACAAAGTACAGCCAACCCATGGATGGAGACACCAATTTTGTTTTGTTTTTATATCGTTTGCCCGCATTTGCTGTTTCGAGTCACAGCCCATCTTTTTCATCCAATTATTCCATAAACGACGAACCAACAACATTCAAGCATTTCTCGTTGTAATACTAGTTTCTAAGTAGCATTTAACCAATTAATTATATTGTACGACTAAGTAAGGCATACTATGTAAATGATTTGAACTAAGAAAGGACAATTTTTGTATAGAGTTGTTAGAAAATCAATTGACAAGGTAAAATTGAAACCAAAAAAAAAGACAAATAAAAAATATAAATAAAAAATACAATATTTTGTAGTTTTAAATGGAACTCTAAATTATGATTGGGAGCTAACAAATAAGAAAAATTGTAATATTAGCTAATGGTTATTCTTAAGCTAAGCTCTTTATTTATTTATTTATTTTTTTGTCTTAGGGATTTATAGGGATATATGAGCTTAATCATGATTTATCAATGGTTTTTAATATCAAACAATTTCCCATTTAATGTTTAAATTATCCTGGAACAAAAACAACCTTGTGATTTAATGCAGATTTTGAGTCTTCTTTTTCGTAGACAATTTTTATTTCACATACATAAATAGTTTTGACATTTTAAAATTTCAGTTTTCAATGTATTATGTATTCTGTTTTTGTTCAACAACCAATAGAACTTAGGTGGTAGCTAAGCGATTTGCAGTTTGAGCAGAACCTCCGAACCCTCCCAAAGGGAGCTCTAGTTATTATCATTGGTTTCTTGTGCCAGACAGAGCATATAGTTCAGATGTGTGTGTGTGTGTGTGTGCTTTACGACTAGACAGGGGGACCCCTTTTCAGTTGGCTAAAATGCTAGTTACTTGACTTAAAAAACTGGCCTCGTTTGCTGCTGCTGCTTGTTGTACTCGTTGCCCAAAACGGCATAAAATACTATTGATAAGCGCCCGACTTTCGTCTGTTAAAATACATGCTTCTCGTAATAAAATGATTCCTTGTAGTTAAAATATACATATACCCTTAGGTATATATTTATATATATATAATTATATGGTAAATTGTATTGTTTCCAAATTGAGAGTTGATCTTTGCACATTTAAGGCCTGTTGTTCACTTAGCCTAGGGTTGGGTTTTGAGCCGAGTGTTTCGATCCCTTTGGATTTTTGAGCAAGCTGTTTCGATGTGAGCTATAACCTATGTATACACCTTCCGATCTATCCACCTGAGTGCGAGTGTGGTGCTACCTTTAGAGGGTGTGTGCTGTGTGATATACAAGATCGATCGTGTTGTTGAAACCAGACAAAACTGATGAAGTTATCGTTAGCGTTACCGTAGAGTAGACACCTGCCAGTTGGGCGTTAATTACAATTACTAATGCACATGTACTTAGAAACTAAAACGTATAACCTACGAATGCAGGATCAGGGCAGACTGGGGCCCAGACGGAGCCTGGCTTTCTTACCCTGGCCTGCTGCTTGCTGGACGGCTCTTCACTTCGATGCGGGGGCAGTCCTTTGCTCGTTAAAGGCTTAGAAAAAGCTCTCTTGGAGAGGTGAAGGGATCTTTAGAAAAACAATTTACATTTGGAGAAATGTATAATTCCGAATTTAAAAGAAAATCTCTAGCAATTTGTATTAATACAAAATTTAATAATAAATATGCTTTAAGTAAAAGGTAATTTTAGTCAAAAATCGATCAAAAATACATTAATTTCAGTTTGGAAAACTTTTTTATATATAAAAAAATAGATATAAAAATCTATAAAAATCACATTTCCCAATCGTTCAAAGAGAGCTTTTCCCACCTACACAAGTCTCCGGAATCTGCCTTAAAACTAACCACTTAAATTTCGACTGACTATGCTGGGGATAGGTGGCATGACTTAGGGCTACAAAAACTAACACACGGTTATGGATACGGGTTACGGTTACGGATATACAACACGCTTCGACTACTAAATGCAGAGCTGAATGAGCTGGTGACAACGATTACTTGGTACATAAACACTAAAGATCTTCCTCCACTTGACGGCGCCTCATTCCTGCTTCAGTCGCTTGGCCTCGTTGCCCACGTCGCCACTGCTGGCCGAGCTGGGTGTCGTCTGCTGCTCCGTGTCGCTGGTGATGTAGGCAAACTGGCACTCGAACTCAAAGTCCATGTCCTTTTTCTGCGTTAAATCACACTTTTGCTTTATGAGTTAAACATCAAATCGAAACATCAAATCTTGGTGGTCTTACCATTCGCTCGCAGATGACGGCAATGGCAGTCTTGTGCTGTGCCTCGGCTATCTTGTGCTCCACCAGGTAGAACATGTACTCGTCGAACAGCAGGCGTATGAGGTGGAAGCTGCCAAAGCTGGAAGCGGAGCGGAGTGTCAGGTCCCGGATAATCATTGAGCTGTAGAAGCTCCACTTGAGCAGGAACTGGCGGGCGGCTCGGGCATAGCTGGGCTTTCCATTGTACTCCTCCATGGCGGACTCCACCACCAGTTGAAGCCAGCTGGCCCATTGTTCCAAAGAGCTTTGCTGCTGTAAAGCGGCCTTGAAGTCATTCTCCAGGCGCTGCACCACAGCGGGAGCACACTGACTCACCCAGGCAGCTTGCTCCTGTTTGGAAAATATTATTTTTTAGATTTTATATTGTCTTTGTTTATGCAAAAACCCACCTGAACATTATGGAAATCCACCCGGTTGAGATCACTGAGCATCTGAGAGATTTGGGCACCATTCTGGAGCACTGCTCGAGCGGCCTGTGCCAGGTGATTCAGCGAGGTGTAGCGGCGTAGGGTTTGGCAAAAGGCCGAGACGGCACTGGTCTTGATCTGGGCCAACTGCTCCGGCACGCCCATCATGCTTTCGCACAGCCAGATCTCCAGATTCTTGGCAAAGTTGCGAATGGCCTGGGTCAGGGCGTTGGGTATAGAGCGAAGGACATCCGGAATGATGACATCAACGGTGTTTTGATAGAACTGATAGTCAACCTGAAAAATTTCATTTAAAACGGTTTGTTTTTGTTTGAATATCTTTCGTTTGTGAAAACCGGAACACACCGGAGTTCCCTCTCCTCACTACACACCCACCTCTCGCACAAACTTTTGCACTTCTGCGCAATGGCACAACAGATACAGCTTCGTCTTGCTCAAGTACTTCTCCTCCTCGCACTCGTCCAGGTTGTTGTTGTCGCTCGCCCGCCAAAAGTCGCGCAGCAGAAACTCCACAGTGCCAAACTCCAGGTTCAGCACGGCGTCCAGGAAGGACTCGCAATGCTCGCGATACAGGGCCCGGAATGTATCCACATCCTCCAGGGTTAGTTCGCTATTGAAGCTATGGCTCAGCTCGATGTCCGGGAACGAGGGCAAAGCACTGCTACCATCGCCAATGTACTGGGGATTTGGAGGGGATTTCAAGACGGAGAGAAAAAATCAATCAATAATTGGTTTCAGTTTGCAGTTTTAAATTTTGGGATTTAAATTATTAACAAGAAAGGAAACTCTAACTTCGGGAAGCCGAAATTTGTATACCCTTGCAGTTAGCCATAGAATCATGAGATCGAATTAAAATTTGATCATAACTTAGCCAAAAATGCATCAATTTTAGTTCGGAAAGCTTGTCTATGCTAGTTTTTTCTAGGCAAACAAGTCTGCATACTGAATTTTAAATTTTAAGAAAACAAATTTTTTTCGATTTTTGACAATTTTAATGATGTAACCCCTTATAAAATTTGGAAAAAAATAGTAAAATTTTTTTTTCTCCAAAAAATAGCTAGATCGACTCGCCTGCTGATGCTGATCAAGAATATATATGGTATATAGGGTGGGAAATGACTCCTTCACTATTTTTCAAGCTTCTGACTGAATTTATAATACCCTGCAAGGGTATGAAAAGGGAGGAATATTTAAGAATCTTGAAAAGAGCAAATGGAATAGGAACTTTTAGGGAACTTTTTTTTAATGTTTTTAATAGTTATTTGTTTAATTTTAAAGGTAGATTATACTAGAATTGTTTTGGAAATTACTTTACAATGACTAATCCACTTGAAAAAATCTAAAATCCCCTCCTAACTTCCTTTAAACTCTACTTTCTAGGTTTCCTAGAACCAACTTTTCGTATCCTCACCTGTAAGCAAGCCTCATAGGTCTCCGGCTTGAAGGTGTGCTTCTTGGTGCCGCTGTGCCGCTGTCCCTGGCCGCCGCCCAGACCATTAGAGCCCATCTGGCCGGCGGTGCTGCTGCTTACGCTGACCAAGGCTCCGCCACCGGAGCCGCCGCCGCTGGATCCACCAGATGATGGCCCATAACCAGAGCCCAGCATCTGTTTGTCGTCCATCGCTTGATGATTCAGCAGCGAGCCGGGCTTGATGCGGATGCCATAGTAATGGTACTTGGAGTTGCCGCGCGTGCCCAGGCGACGTGTGCGCAGGCCGGAGAACACCGAGCGTATCAGCTTGCCGAAGCTGGCTGCATTCACGGGCTCCAGCTTCTGCTCGCTGCAGTGCTGCATGTAGTGGTTGTACAGCGTGCTCCTGGGCAGGCTCACCCCGTCCGCCGTCTCGTAGTTGCGCGACAGCCACTTGATCTGGCGCGACAGAGCGAAACAGAGAGGGAGGAAAAGAGATAGGGCATTCTTTATTGGGGATGCTGTCCGTAGGGCGTATCCATTGATGCACTCACCGTTGCCGAGGCAATCTTGTTGCTGCTGCCGAGCGCACTCTGCTCCGAGTCCGGGGAGGCACCGCCGCCGCCCGTGCCCAGGCTGCCGCCGCTCGCCGAATGCGTTGTGGTCGTCGAGGTGGGCGTCTGGGGCGTGCTCTGCGCCTCCTGGATGTACGCGACCTCCTGCACCCAGTGGCGATTAGTTCCGTTCACGTTCACCCGCTCTGCCTCCCCATCATCCCGCTCCCCCCACTCCCGACTACTCACCGTCAGGCTGTGCGGCGAATCGCGTCCGTGCGACTGTGACTGCGACTGGGACTGTGCCTGGGATAGCGAGTGTGCGGAGCCATTAAGCAGCAGGCTCTCCTCCACCGGCACCAGGTACGGCAGCGTTGTGGAGTGGGCCCCATTCGAGGAGCCGCCGGCCGATGAGGTGGCTCCATACTGACCCGTGGTCGAGTAATACGCTGTCTGGCCGTTGCCCTGGTAATCGCCCACCGGGCAGAATGGATACGTCCTGGAATGGAAGAGGGGCGAGGAGAGGGAAAAGGTCGAATCACTCCTTCATTTAAACAGCTGCAGGATCTAAACTTACATTTGTGTCTGGCTGGAGTTGCTGTGGTACAGCTCCGAGTCCACATATTGCACTTGGTAGTTCTGCTCCTGTCCGGAAACTGGAAGATAATTAGGGAAGAAATGTATTAATAATAGGAACCAGAACCAGGCTAAAAGGATCTAAATAAATAAACTAGTGTTTGATTTAGTCTTAAAAATATACAAAGATATTGTTAGAGAAAAGCATAATCTTTGGATATTTAATAGTTGTTTTTATACATAGCCAATGTCTGTGTGTCTGTGTCTTTTTGTTGTCTTCTATTTAACTTAACTTAAAATTCAGTTGGCTATCACCAAGTTGTCACTAGATTAAATGGGGATTTTTGGTACAACGTTAAAAGTACCAATACCAAGAGAGCTCCTTTGCAATTTCATTTATTTTTAATCTTTTGTTCCTTTAACTGATAAAGGGAATTGTATTAAAGCATCCTTCTTTGATATTTTAAGAATAAAGGATTTAAAGTTAATAAAATTGCAAATAATAATTATCTTGAAATTTTGTATTAAAAAAAGGTAATAAATATAGCATTTCTACACCATCTTCTTTCATCAACACTTAAAGTTTCCTTAAATTTTTAGTAATAAACATATATCCGACGGCAATTTGTTATATTTTTGTGTCACCTGTAACTTAGATGAATTCTTTGAATTACCAAAACTCTTATTTTAACTGCTGCTTCAAAGATTTATTCTTACTAGTAATATAATAATTACATACGAATAATTACATACAGGCGAAACCGACAGGAAACCTTTTACCCTTTTGTATATATAACATATTGTTTACTTAACGTAAAACCACAAACCTTAAACAGCAATAACTGAGAAGACTTTCCCCTGTAAATACTCTTGAATCAATCAACAGAAGGAAGTCTTTGGCTTGCCAATTCATTGATAAAGACACTTGACGCTCCCACTGGCCACAAGCAATGCAGCAGCAGCAGTACCTCCTCTTTGCTACACTACAAGAAATTAAGATGCTTTTGAGAATAAATTTATGAAGAAATATGCTGAAATTATAAAAAATTCCCCAAATCAATGGAATTAATATAATTAAAGCAAATTTAAAAAGAATTACATTGAGAAAAATCTCTAAAAATATTTTCTCTTCTTAAGAAAAGTGTTCCACAAAGTCTTGCCTTTCTCAGCAGCTAGTTTTCTTATTTAAATTCATCTCAAAATTTCCCGCTGTGTACAAACAAAGTTCATAGTACAAGATGCTGCCTTCGGAATCTTAATTATAGTTCCAAGTTTAAACAGAAATCGAGAGGATTCAAATGGCAACAAGGAGAGACAGTTGCAGATATTTACCACCGCAGTAGGACAAGTTGTTGTGGCGTCGATGATGATGATGGTACATGGTGGCACTGGTGGCCGATCCACCCGCCGACAGCACCGAATTGCTGGCTCCAGCAGCTGTGGCGCAAGAAGCAGATGCCGAGGAGCACGCACTGGCTCCACTACCCGTACTAGTGCCCGTTCCCGCTCCAATTCCAGAGCAGTTGCTGTAGCTGGCAGCTGTGGCAGTGGCCACGAATGTCTGGTGGTGATGGTGGTGGTGGTGATGATGCAGCTGCAACTGCAGCTGGGCGGGCGGCGGTGGTACGGGCGCCACGGAATTGGTGGCCACTGATTGCTTGCACCGACACTTCTCCAGCAGATTGGAGTAGGCCACGGCAGCAGCAGTTGTGGGGCTGAGAGCTGGCGGGGCAGTCGCTGACTGGAACTGCTGGTGGTGCTGGAGCTGAAGCTGCTGCTGTTGCGGCTGCTGGTGCTGCTGATGGTGGTGGTGATGACGCGTTTGGCAGTCAAAGCCGTACCGCGAATGCATTCGTTTGGCCGGAAGGTGATGAGCGAAGAGGCTACTAAAATTTGGTGGCTCCTAAACCCAGCGGGGTGCAGCTGATCTCAGAGGTTATCAAATGATCGAGGAGATTAGGTGTTCCGTTAGGGTGGGCTGGAGATGCGGCAAGGGGTTTTTAATGATTTTCAAGAACACATGTCAGAAGTCCATTAGTTGTCCAAGGATATAATTCCAAAATTAATAATCAGTAGAATCAAGAACAGGGTCCATAAGTTACGAGGCTTCTTATAATAATTTTAATATCCATGGGAGTCCAAAAGAAGAAGGTTTCCTAGTTAAGTATCCAGGATATGTTGGTCCAAAGAATGATTTGCAGTGATCCAATTTTGAATATAGTATTTAAGGTTTAAGAACTCCAACATCACTATGCAAGGATCTGCTACTTGTGGCCTTGTTGACAATTTTAATATCAGAAATCTTCAAATAATACAAATTCCAGATTCATTCAAAGATGTATTCCTTAGTATTCCAAGTTCCGGTTTCTCCAGCCAAAGCTATATTGAAATCCTGAGATAAAACTCGACTTAAATCTTTATAAGTTAATCCAAAAATGGGCTCCATAAAGATGATAATCCAAAGGTAATTCCAAGATGCTTTTTCCAGGAGTAGAGTTCCCAAATGAATATCCAAAAATTCAAGTCCAAAACTGGCATTTAAAGTTGCAACATTGTTGATTTTATAGTTTCACTATCGATCTTCAACGAGGTGCGTTGAATAAACTTAGACTGGAAATATCCAAAGGTGGTGTAAGCGGAGAAGCCACCTGGTTGCTTCTGGCAACCACTGGCCAAAACTGGCTCAGAAAGCGAAAGTGAAATCCTTGGCCAAGCAAACAGTCTCCATTCAGATTTCTCCTTCAATCTGTGGGCGGCGCTCTCCTTTGGCGTTTTGCTTTTCCGTTTTCCCGTTTTCCGTTTTGGGTTGCGATGGATGCCGGATGCTGGATGACGGATGGCGTGGAAACGGAGCAACCAGTGCCTGCGAACGGTAGAATTACAACTGAATCCAAAATCAAATGTTATCCTAGCAATATGCCTCCGAAAATAATGATGATGGCGAAAACTCACGACGACGACGGCGGCGCAGCAACGAATTAAATTACAACAACGGCGGCGGCGGCGGCTGATGCTGCTGCTGCTACTTCTGCTTTCTGCCTTGGTGGTTGGGTTGCCGGGTGGGTGGTTGCTATTATGATCCGGGGTGCCCGTAGCGAGTAATCCAACCCAGACCCTCGAACAGGTCCCCCAGCCTGCGCCTGCTTCAAGCGGTGTGCCCGGCTAATTCCGGGCTCAAAGTCGCATTTTCTGGGATCTGAACAAGTGGTGGTCGAGGCTGGTGTGGATTCGGGGGATGCTGGATGCTGGATATGCGAGCGGGATGGCAACAAAGCAACGACAGGGTGACGGCACCAAGGCAACGCCGCCTGGCCAATCCCACTCCTCATCGGTTGCTAGGCAGCCGCTCTCTCTCTTTCTCTCTCGAGAGCTCTCCGTCTCTCTTGTGCTCAGCAACCCCTGCAGCAGGATGCTGAGGGATGTGTATCCTGGCCAACCAAATCGCTGGCTGCCATTCCTCCCAAGTGCGGCGGGTGTGAGAGGTGAGTTGTGGGTGTAACCAGGGGCCAGGAGCAGAGTGAGCAGGAATATGGGTGCCCGTTGGAGGACATTTTTGTGAAGATGTGAGATGTGTGGGTGGCATGCGTGGAATTTTTCCATATTTTCCTCCGTGGTCGGGTCAGAAATTTACGTATTTTTTTCTGTCTGCCTTTCCTGCTCCCTAGCCTTTGTGCCGCTTTCGCTGACACGGACATATTTCACATATTAATTTTGACTCTCCTTTCGGTCGGTCCTTGTCAGCGAGTCCTGAAGTTGCTGCGGTCAGCTCTGCGGGCTATATCCCTCCATCCTGGCATCCCCATCATTTCCCATCCTCCGCAGAGTTTTCCCTTTGACGCGCTGCTGCTGCTGCAAACTGTAAATATTAACAGGTGACCCTCGGGGCTAACTTGGCAATTTGCAAGTGGAGCGGGGAGGTGGGAGTAAGAGGTTTGGCTTGGGGTTGGGAAAATCAAGCCGCAGGACCGTTTGCACTTTGACATTTGTCCTTTAAAGTTGCCAAGGCAGAGGAGAGGGTCGGTCTCTCGTTTGAGGTGCCTTCAAGTGGACCGCATTCTCGCCAAAACATTTGGGCTCTCAATGACTTTGGTTTGCAGTGCAAAAGCTGTTTTGCTTTCGTAATTGCCTTTTGGAATAGACCAAGATTGAACTTTTAGCAGATTGAAGAGCAAGTTGGGTGAAGGAAAGCCGCTCAACTGGAATGGATCTTCTTGGCCAACGAAAGAGGGGGGAAATATGTGGAACCTTTAACTTAATTTGACATTTAGATGAAGTTGAAGAAGAAGTATATTTTGAATAAAAATATTCGAATTAAAGGAATTTTTTGTCACTGAAATGGTCTTTAAATTGTGAAGATCCTTTAAAGCCCTAGAGTGCCTCAAGAAACTTTTAATGTAAATAGATTTATCTAGGAAATTGTAAGTATTTCTCAGTAAAAATTGATTGTATGTTTATAATTAACATATAAAATAAATTTAATTTAAAGTAAAGAATTTGCGATATTATTCAATGTTTAAATATTCTATATATGAAAGTTTACAATATTTTCGATCTTTCGAACTTTTACTCTCGATAAAAAAATATATATAATTATTAATTTTAGGTAGAATCGTTTCCGATGACAAATCAGCTGTATAACAAAGCCTTGGGCATATTTTCGACCAAAGATTAATCTTTAAATAATTATTTGACAATAGAATTAAAGAACTAATGAAAAGGTAAACTATCTTCGATAGATCAAACTATGTTAGATGAACTTTCCTGATATTTCGGGTTCAAAAGGTTTATTGCAATACATCCACTTGTGTGGAATCTGCGCCACTTGTTTTAATTCCCAGCTCCCAAGCACCACAGCTGAGCAAAAATTGCCAGGATAAGGGATAACAGACAAGTGCAGGGACAAAGTAAATATTGGGAGGCGGAGGCAGAATCCCAGCTGGCTGGCTTATCCTATCCTGAATCTATCCTGCTACAACGTCAACAAACAATTAACCTTTTTGTGAGCCGGTCACTCACTCGCAGGGATGAGCTGGCACTGGATGGGGTTAAAGCCGGAGTCAGAGGTGAGTCCTCTTTGTAGGGCTTCAGTGGCGTGATTCCTCCGGCGAGATAGCATTCAGCCAGAATTATGAACTGCGACGACAACGACTCCGACTCGCATTGACAAATAAATAAAATAAAATTTGGGCTTATCTTGATTGCCAGCAAAGCGCCGCACAAATAACTTTTTGTTTGGCACAATTAAAAGAAGCCCGCCATATGCGGCAGTTCCCTGGCTAGCTAGGAGTCCTCAAGGAGCTCCCACCCACATTTGGCCAATCATCGACCAACCCAAACCCAACCACTTCAACTGGTACGGATTCCCGTTTTGTACCGTTCTATTTTTAGTTGCTCTCTCTCGTTATTAAACGTTAAGCTCGTCATCTTCTGCTTCGTCGATTCGATGAGCACCCAGCACAAATCCGTATCAATTGAAAAATACAATAAAACATGTATTCGTGGAAGGTGGAAGATGTATACTATAGCATAAGCGCTTCCCCTTCCGAGTTCGTTCATTGGAAAACACCCACAACCGGATAGAAGCACGGATACCCTTCAACAGAGGAGATATGAAACAGATTCCGCATCAATTTTAATTCAGAATCAAGACACTTGAAGAAAAATATATACGTAAGATATAGTTAAATCATAAAATTAAAAAAATATATATATATTTTAATTGTACTGTTTTTTAGATTATTAATAAACGAAAATTTTAAGCATGTTGATTATGTTTAAAATTATAATAAAATGTGGTAGCTTTGGTTAGGAAAGGCAAAAAATATCAATATATCGATTTTGAATAGATATTTAAAACAAAAATCGAAAACTAAATTCAAATTTTAACATTGCTATATTTTACATCGGTGTTCTGATTGATTTATGGTGATTAAAACAAAATGAAATAAATTAAACATGATTTTTAAGATTTTTTTCTATTAAATCGATATTTTTTGATAATTAAAATTTAGATATATGAAATATAATTATATTTTTGATAAAATACAATATTAAGAAGGATATTGCTTGCTATCAAGTTTTCTTAAATAACCCAAAATTGATTAATTTGTTCTTCAAAATTTATATCAAGGGAAATTAATTATTATAAACCCCAATTTCCATATATTTTCCCGCAGTGTTACAAGTTTGTGAGCCTTTTATCGCACTGGAAGGTATTAGTTGACAGCGGGCGGTTATTAGCGAGTCGTCGACTCATCCACGTGAGCACCAAGGACCTTCCCACACCCATTTTTACCCACTCCCCTCGCCCATTCACGCACCGTGTGAAGCCCTCTCAATTTGTTGTGATTACCCGATGATGTTGCCATCCGGATTGGGATTGAAATGATATGCCCTCCTGCGTGTCCCCTTTTCGTTGTCCTTGTTGGTGGTGGTAATTTGCGCTAATAAAATCAAGTACGTGGGCAAACATGCGCCCCTCAGTTTCGACCCTTTTTCGCCCGGTGTGTCCGATATTTTGTTAGATAGTTGCGAAGCCACGGCGAAGTGTAATCTCGATTAATTCATTGTGCGGCGCTCGAGTGGAATATAATAATTATGTGTGCGCACCGGAGGATATAGCGCCTGGGCCTGGGTTCCGGGATTCCGGATTCAGAATCCCAATTTCTAGTTCCAGCTGCACTTTGCCTCTTTGTTGCTTTTTGTTGCCCTGCACGTGGCTCTCGGTTGGCTGAATGCCGTGCCGTGTCGTGTGTCCTACGGACAGGTAGTATCTGCCATTATCCTCTGCGGGGTGTGCGCCAGATATTCAGATAGTCGTACCCATCCATCTGTCTAACCACCCAACCAGCCGGGCAGCCAGTCAGCCACCTATTCATCCTTCCTGCGTTTCAGTTTTCAAATTAAGTCGCTTTAATTGTGATATCAGGCAAACGTTTAAAATACGCCCGATTTTAAGCTGGTCCTTGTTTCCAGCTCGGCCCTCACTCCTCCTCCTCCTCCTACTCCCCTGCCCCATCCCCCCGGGGACATGTTGATCCTGTCATTATGTTTGTTTACAAAGCCGCGACTTTTGCTGTTTGTTGTTTCCCGTTTGCTGGTTTCCGCTTTGATTTCCCGCCCACTGGCAGTGATTTGAGGATTCCCCGGAACCGGGAGTCTCTGTTTCGGGTCCGGATTTGGCTTCATTACCCCGTAAAAAATCGGTAACGCGAATCGTACGCTGTCCGCTTTTTTATACGGCCCTGCAGTTTTTCTGCTCATTAAAAATAAAAGAAGTGCCATCACAATTGATTCTTATCCATTCAGTTTTCGCACATGTTTTGTTTTGATTTTTAAATCAGCGAGTTTTTAGGAGATTGGAGATTTGTGGAGATTGGCATCTGTTAATTGGTCTTCGTTAAGGGGATTAGTTACTTTACTTGTAACTGGTAGCGTGAGAATTTAATTAAATTATTTTACGGGGAATATCCTAAAATGTAGTTTGGTTTCTTGTCAAAGATCTTAAATAGATTTTAACATTTTTTTTTAAGCGGCAGGCGTTGACAATATTTAAAACCAACTTAATCTGCGTGTGACACATTTAAATGTTAGTTTATTTTTTTAGACGTAGCTTTTAAAGACTTTGATATCTAAGGAACTTATAGCGACTGACAAGCAAATTAATAAAGCTAAATCGATTCGCCTGGTGAGCCTAAGTAAGAATTTAAGAACTTTAAAGAGTCGGAAGTGACAGTTTTCGCTTGTAATATAGATTTTCTTCTAAGACTAAGGTGTATTTAACCTTGATCTCAATTATCTGTTATAGAAATTAATTTTTAATCAATAAAATTTTAGATCGAAATAAAATTGATCGATTTTAAGGTGATTAAGCTTATTTCTGTATCATATTCCACAAAAACTTCTCGATATAAATGAAATAAATTATTTTCCTATAACTTAAATCTAATTTCTGTGATATATTCAAATAAGACTTCTTAAAATATATCAGATTTCTGTATAATAATTAATTTTCTGTCTATAAAAAAAAGTTTTCTTGATATTATTATCTTACTCTTTTATAATCCTATTTCTAATAATTCATCATATTTTAAATAAAGAACATTATTCTCAAAACTCACCCGTGACAGTGATAAAAGGCGTCCCATCATCATCTTCGGTGGCCTGCACCACAGTCACTTGACCATTGGCCACCTGCTGAGCCAGATCCACGCCATCCTTGATGGCGGTAAGATCAGCCATGCTATGGATGGGTATCGAATGGGTCACAGTGGTGCCGTTGGGCTCTGTGGTTGTGATGGTGCCAATGGTGCCGCCGTCGTTGCTGCTATTGACCACATGCCCATGGATGTGGGCCTCGTTGCTCGAGTCGCTGGCATCCATGGGCAGGACGACGCGTATCACCTCCAGCTGGCCGTCGTCCGTGGTAATCGCACCCGTGGAATCGTCGTCCACTAGTTTCTTCTGCAAGAGTTGGCAGTTCTGCAAGAGGGGGAGAAGTTTTACCTATTTATCAAGGAGGGATGATAGGTAAGGTGAGAGCTTTATTTTAAATAATTATTTATGGACTTGGCACCTTGCCAAGGATTTTTGAAACTTAAATTGTGTATACATATTTGTGAAGTGTTTCCAAACCCACCTGTGTCATGACATCCTCCAGGGTGGCGGACACAACAACTCCATCCTCTGTACAAAACTCAAACTCCTCGGTATGCGGTGTCGAGGTGTCGCTATTTGCGGTGCTGGCGGCCCCAGTGTTGGTGGCTGCACTCTCTACCTCGACGGTCAGCTGCTGCTGCTGCTCCTCCACAGAATCCACCGGCGGCGAGGCAGCATCCACGATGGCTGAGCGCGTCGAGATGATGAACTGGCGCTGCGGAGCCAGGCGTGTGGTCATTGGTTTTGTGGTATTTGGTATTCTCTCTTCGTAAAAGATTTATCCTGGGACTGTGGCTGCACCTTTGATGCTAAATTCGTTGACTAGTTCCGTTCCGTTCTGTTCTGTTTCCTCCAAGAGTTAAGGCAATGGCGGTGTTTAGGTTAAGTTTAAGCTTCCTGTTCAGGCTCTTTGGGCTCCTTTAAGGTGCTTCCCGTGGATGCTGCAAGGGAAAGTGAAATTTCACAGATTTAACAAGGCATAATGTTGTCGTCGTCGTCGTCAATCAAAGAGCAGGTCTTGGTCTTCTTTAATAAGGAAGCAACATCATCCCCCATTGTGTGGCAAACACACAACCCACTTCTCCCCCCTGGATCCATAGCCTTTGTTATCCCCTCCCCGGCGGTGTGCAATGGCGGCTGTGGAGGTGGTGGCTTCGCTGCTTCCGCTGGGGCGTTGCTATGAAATTAAACTTTTCGCAGGTATTTCTCTGTGCTTTGATTTCCTCGACGCTTTGTTCTCCTCGCAGCACGAGCAGCGAAAAATATCTATATATATAAATATGCGAATATGCACAGTGCGGGTGTACGGGGGGAAAAGCAGGGCGTGGGTAAGGTACGCCTATTGTGTACAGCATCGTATTTTTTTCCCGGTCGGCCATTTTGATTTACTTCCGATTGCTGCTGCGGCATCTTCGAGGCAGTGCCTTTCCTTTTTTCTATAGCGTACTATCAGGGGCAATGTTTTGGGGAATACTTTCCATTGCTTGGGGACAGGCGCATCGTTGGATCAAGATTAAATAAATACATAACTGCCTATAATAATAACAAGTAACTTTTATAGCCTAGTTTTAATGGGTAAAATCAGTGTTTTACAAACATAAATGGCATTTGATAAGCTTAAAAAATTATTATTGTTATGATGACGATCTGGAGATTTTGTTTTTAAGCTCCTGAGATCGCAACTTGCACCCACGAACAGGTACAAAATTATACACAATTTTTAACACTATCAAATGTAGCTCTAAATAATGAGTTAGGAAAAATTTAAGAGATAAAATATAGTGTAGTCTGAAAATTGTATGTTTTACACACCCAAAAAAGGGAACACGAAATTATCTAAACTTCTGACTTTAAGCTGGCATTCAAAACATCCCCTCTTTAACATAAATCCTCAACTTATCCCGCACTATTCAATTAATTATCCTTAGTGAGATAATAGCCTCGGGAAACTGTTCGCGAGTGCAGCTTTCACTGTACTTACATACATCGGCCCACACCCAGGGGAGACCATTTCTGCCCATAGCTACGCCTCTGGCCAATTAAATTAGACAAATTGTAATTGTTGGCGACACAAATATATACATTTTCGATTCAATCAAAGAAAAGCACATTTCATTGAGGCAATTTCTTTGTTCATCAGTAGATTCTTTTTTTTTTTGGGTTTTTTTGAAGAGCGTTAAAAGTGTAACGTTGAAAATTTAAATTTTGTATTTTGGTTAGATTTTTAATGACTCTTTTTTTATAAAATTAAAATTAAATATTCAAATATTCAAACTAATGTTGATTTTAAATAACCCTTAACATATATATGAAAATTAGTCTCTTAAAATATGTGTAGTTGAATTTTCAAATTATTTGTTAACGTTCTAAATTTTTAGTTATTATTTTATTTTTATTCTAATTATTTTATTTCACTGATGACAGTGGCTTTTTAATTTGCAAAAACACTGAAGCCTTTAGATTTTATTTTTGAAAATAAAAAAACTTAATTTAAGAATGTTTATATATAAATATAATGTTTAGGCCAAGACTAAGCTTGACTTTATTAATTGTTATAGTATTTAATTTAAATTAATTAATCAGTTTAAATGTTCTCAAATTCATTCTTTATTTAAAAGTACCTAATATCCGTTTAAAGTACATTTTCCAACGTTTTTTAATTAAGTTTTCCCCTAAGTTTAGTTACAGTTCAGTCTGCCTGCTTTAGAGTTGCTAGATTTTCACACTTTCTGCGCTTTTCTTGCCACTTTTGCACTCTTGCACTTGCCACATGCACTTGTTCACAGGGCAACCGGCTCAAAGTAAATAAGGTCTGGAGAAAGCGCCGCTGGCAATTCATCCCGAAAGTCAGGGAATTGAACTTTGGGGGGTTATTATATTATTATAGGGAATACCGCGACTGGGGGGCAGGCATCCCCCTTTTTTGGAAAGCGCGGACAGAACAAACGACCCGGCATACGTCACTTCAGGTCTGGTCTGGCCTGGCCCGGGAGTTGGGCTGAAAGTTGTTGTTTATAAACAATAAACGAAGTTGGCAATACGGGGGGAGTTTCCTTAATGGGCGGCAGTGGTGGTAACTGTCTGAGGAAAAAGGTGGTAATGCGTTTTTCCCCGGTTGGAAGTGAACTCCTTGGGCTTTCAGTGCACAAATCAAACGGCGTGCGAGGCGAGCTCGTAAATTTTGACGCGTGAAAAGTGCAGCTCGCTCGGGGTAAGTTTTTCAGTCACGACACCTACACTAGCACCTGCACACCGGTTCACCTGTACAGTACACACACACAAACACAGTGAATAAATCACTAGGGACGCGCAACGCCAAATTATTGATCAAATAAATATTCTTTTCGGGATTCACTAAGCTCTCTTCCTCTCTGAGGCTCTCTTGCAGGATATTGGGCTTTTACCGCTTTTATATAGTGGCTTATATATAGTTGTAAAAGCTGCTGCGGTGTGTTTAGTTCGAGCGTGAATATGCAACTACGGCGGGGAAAATATTTCGGCCGAGTTGACCAAGGAAAAACCCGGCAGCAGCAGCAGCAGTGGCAGCGGCAGGAACGGAAACAAAAACAGAAACGCACACAAAACTGCAACTGAAAAACGGCAGAACTCGAAACACACTCTGAAAACTCTGACAATGACAATGGCCTGGCCCAAAAGGGGGTTGATAGTAGTTTTTTGGTAAATTGAATTGGTCAAAATGCATTCGATGTTGATGTCGATGTGGCACACAACCAACCTGCTGTCAGAGCGAGATGGAAATGCATTTGAATAACATTTGAATTTAAAACACAAAGAACTACAGCAGAAACTGGCTAAGAGAGATTTTTTTCTACCTTATGTGTTATTATGTTTTAAACAGTAGAAAATGCAGCTTATGTGTTATTATGTTTTAAACAGTAGAAAATGCATTAAACGAAGTTATGGTTTGCCTGTAAACTTAATATGCCCTTTTAGTCAAAATCTTGAAAAGCAAGTGAAGGAGTTATTTCCCACCCTATAAACCATATATATTCTTGATCAGAATTAACAGGCGCTTCTTTCTAGATGTGTCCGAAAGAAAACAATTTTTAAGCCATTTTTTTAATATTTTATAAGGGGTTACATCGTTAAAATTGTCAAAAATTTTGATTTCTTAAAAAATTAAATTTAGTTTGCAGATTTGTTAGCCTGGAAAAAATTAGCACAGAAAAGCTTTTTGAATTGAATTTTATGCTTTTTTGCCTTAGTTATGATCAATTTTTGAATCAATGCCAAAGGCTATGGCGAACTGCAAGGATATACAAAGTTTGGCTTCAAGAAGTTAGTGTCTTTTCTTGATTTTATTTAATTTCAATATTATCTGTATTATATTATATCTATATTATTTATTATTTTAAATATACATTATAATGGAAAAATGCAATTGCTTTTATTCGCGCTTTGTAAAATGATTTAATTAAAGTTTAAATTTACTTATCAAATTATCCATTAAATTCATTTTTATTTTTAAATATTTGTATTTGCTTTACAACTCCGAAGAATCTATGATTACTATCATATTTAAAACTGCAAATATTGCCTGTCGAAGTTACTATATTTTAAGTATATTTTGATAATTTGTATTTGTTTTGAATTTGTTTAATTCTCCATAGAATTAGGTATTCCATTTTACTTATTTATTATTTTATTTATTTATTCCAATGGTAAAGACCGAACCACATGTTGTTGGCACATGTTAGGATCCTGTTAGATAAAAAGGTAAAAGAGTAAACTAAGGGAGAGTGGGAGCCAAGAGGACCCTGGAGTGGTTAGCTGCACTTTCAGGCTAGTCCATGGCATTGACCCTTTTTTACAGTTCTACCCCTAAAGGTGGCCGCTCCGCCGGCAGCTGCGTTGGCATAGGGACAACCCGAGGGAGACAGAGAGGCACAGTTTCAGCTGAGGGGCAGGAAAGGTGACTGAAGCTCAGACAGCGTGACGCTTTCCTCCTTGCATGTGCCTAATATTCATTTATTCACTAAATGCTTGCAGCAGGTAAACTATACTCGCGGGTGGAATAGCTAAGACAACATGTGTCCTGGCACAGGATGAGGATAGGAACATGTCGTATTTATTATAATTTTATTGTCAGCTTGGGTCTGCGGCACATTTTTTAAAACAATTTTAAGGAATTACTTAAAATTAGTTTGAAAATTTTGTATTTTGCTTTGAAAGGAAAAGCTATTAGGAATTATGTTACAAAATTGGGTTTTGATATCCTATTGTACTCAATGAATAGAGAAAATATCACAGTATCCTGGCAAATTGTTTGCACCTTTGTCTCCTTTTCAATTTCGGTTACAACTGATGGGCAAATTGACATTGACATTCATTAGAACGGACGCGACTCATCTCAAATGAAAGTTGATGAGTGTAATATGGCACTCGCTCGCTGGGCGTGTGCGGCGTGTGTCCTGCCCCGCCCCCTTGACCGCGTCCTTGTGGATGTTTCTCATTCACATCTTCCGCCACACTCCTGTTTGATATCAACCCCTCCCACCATCAATATTTACAGGTAAGAAGACGGAGGCAGTGAAGCAGGACGAGTGGCGTGGCGAGGCACCAAAGCGGAAGTGCCCAGCAGGATGGAAAAGGAGTTGTACACTCTACAAAAAATGTTAATTACTGAATTTACACTAAAAGGAATTTCGCACATATTTGTAAATAAAAAAATATTTGTAAATAATGTTCAGGAGGCGATGGAATCTGCTTCTCCCGGAGCAAACCCCTTTAAGTTGCAGTAGAGCTTATTTATTAATAATAAAAATATAATAATAATATTGTTCTATAAACTGTAAGTCATTAAAGCAAATTACATTAAATTAGTGCCTTATCCACCCCATAAATATAACCTAAGGGTAAGCCCACACTTGTCTTTACTACAAACTAGTACGAAAGGTGTTAAAAATCATAAAAATAATTAATAAATAGTGCAAGAACACTCATTTTTCACTTAGATTGACTCACTAAAAGAAACACATTTTCTGAAATGCAAGATTATCTGGACTCAAGGTAAATATATATTTTTTATGCCTGCAGGTTTCTTTGCCTATAAAAAAGAGTCTAGCGACTGCATTCAGAACAGTCGGATTTGTGGACTATAAGCTTTAACAATGCTTAAGCTAATTGTTGGCTTTGTTATTATTGCCTGCCACCTGGCATCTGGATCAGTTATTCCTGGAGTCTGGGACACCCTATACCCAATAGTTCCTGAAGCCCAGCCTATAGTGGAATCTACAGATCGTGGTTTCAGTTCGAAGCAAATGTCAGAATTGACCGGCATCTGCTTAACGGCACTGAAAATAATGATTGACAAGACGCCTAATGGAAAGGAGACCGACACCACTCCCCCTCCCAGACAAGAGGTGATTACAGCGAAGACTATCGCCCCAGGTTTTGAGATGGTCGGAGCAAGAATCTTCTACATCGAGAGGGAAGTGTACTTGTCTTGGTTTGCGGCAGAAATCGCCTGTCGAGAGATGGGCGGCAAACTGGCAACGATTCAAGATGAAGAGGAGCTTAGTGCCTTTAGTAAGACTCTACAATCCAAGAAGTTCTGGGTGGACGTGGGACATCTTTTCTATAAGCTGAGTCCCGACGCCAGTGAGGAGGAATACGAGGAGAAAGGGGAGGGGGAGCGCTGTATTTCCCTATTCCAGTCCAACATGAATCGTGAAAACTGTGATAATAAGAACCTCTTCATTTGCGAGACAGTAGATGAATACGTTTAACTATGGCGCTTCTTTTTTTTAATAACAAAACACCCAATTTCTAATTCACAAATAAAAATATATTCAGTGGAATTACCCGTGTCCGAGGAGGCACAAAAAAACCTTCAAGTTTGAACAGAAGGTTATCTCAAGTCAACAATAATTATATAATAAATGGAGAGCTTGTCAACAAACTGTGCGCTCTCGACACTCGAGAATCAGTGCACTCCCGGCGATTGGCATCAGTGGTTACAATGCTCCAGCGCGGATTAATTTTTACAATCATTTCTTGCCTCTTGGCATCTGGATTAGCCCAGGAGAGTGATGCATCTGCCTCTCTTAGCTCTTCACCGGAACAAATAAAAAAGCAGATTCCATCAAGCTTCGAACAGATCGGATCGCGGTTCTTTTACATCTCAAAGTTTGCCCGAAAGAATTGGTTTGCAGCCGCCAACACCTGTCGGCAAATAGGTGGCCAACTGGCGACCATCCAGAGCGATGAGGAGCTGGCCGCCATTAGTCCGCAACTGAAACGCGAGAGCTACTGGATTGATATGAACGACCTGGTTGAAAATGGCAAGTACGTGTCCTGGACCACCGGCAAGGCGGCAACCTATTTCAAATGGCATCCCAATCAGTCCGAGGAGAAACTAAATCATGAGCACTGCGTTGATCTCTTCCAAGCGGAAATGTTCTATGACAGCTGCTTCAAGAAGAACCTCTTTATTTGTGAGGCAATTGAGGAGAATTAAGACAACTTTTTGTAATTAATTATAATTTCTTGATACAAATTTTTTAATTTCTCCTAATTGCAATCTGCATGTCCAAAACAGAGATACATTACTTTCATAAATAAAGCATCCTAACAAACCTAAAAACTGCTTTTAACTAACAGAAAATTGCACTGAATATTGATTGATTTGTTATTATAAAATTCAAATACAGAAAAATGCCTTTAATGTAATATAAATTTCTTTAGAGATAAGTTTATAAGTATAAGTGTGTATATACACACTTTCTATGTTATCAACCAAAAACCAGGGCACAACGTCACTCTAAAATAACCCCCGTTATCAGTTTACTTTGAACGATTGGGTTTTGGCCTCTAATCTTAAATAATGTGATCCTTAATCCAAAAAATAAAGGTAATAAAGATCACTGTGTGGACATTTTTATTTGTGGGGAACTCAAGGATCAATACCTTTTGGGGGATTTAAATAAACTACGAACTATGCAATGTATTTATCCATAATTAAGAATTTAATTTGATAATTTCTATCAAAAATCTAGAAAAACACATAAAAATGACTGATATTTATTGATATTGAATTTAAAAAGTGTCATAAATTGTTTTATTTTATTCTAATAAATATTTGAGTAAGAAATAAAATAGGATATTAAAAAGAAAAATGTATTAAAAGGTTTTTTCATGTACTACCTTGACCTAGAAATGTAATATTCTAATTTAATTTAATGAAAATATTACCAAGACTCAATTTTCCTCATAATTTAAATTTTGAACATTTCTCTCTGTGTGTATTTTTGGAATTGTAGATGGTGTTTACACCTGGCGCTAGGACTCGCTGTAATGTGCAACCGGCCATGGCACACTCCATATGGATGGTGCCACTTGGCTTGGGCTTGGGCTTGGGAAGGGGGTGCTCCTGCAGGGTTGCAGGACGAGATGGGATCAGGGGGATGGATGGATAGGTCTGTCTGTTTTTTGGGTTTTCCCTGAGAGGACTCGACTTAATTGTCTCTAAATGCCTGGGCGCCGTGGCTGGGAAAAGGCGCAAATGAAAATGCGGAAAAACCGCTGGCCGGGGTTGGGTAATTTTCTCATTTTCTCGTTCAATGAAAATTCGCGCGTTGGATGGAAAATGAGAAAAGTTCTACGGCTTTTGATCTTTTTCGATTTGTGGCTTGTGGAAGTTTTTTCCTCCCATTTCTTTCGTTCTTAGTTTTTTCTTACTTTTTTTTTACCCGATAATTAGGAAATTGTATGGTTGGTATATATGTAAATATATACAGGTGTATATACGACGTGCTAGAATCTACAAAGAGCTGCGAATCTAGAACTTACCATATCGACTAGGTTGCTGCTTTGGCTACTGGAACTCCGTGTGTTTAGCGAATCATTTTGAATCTTTTAGGGAATCCTTGGGTTCCTTGTGTTTTTTACCAAGAACTTCTATTGCGGAGCTTCTGCGTCGTTTTCTCGCTGGTAATCCTTGGGTTTTTCCAACTGGATTACGGCGCAGTAAAGGAACCGGAAGGAAATGGCTCTCCGATTCGACGTAACCGAATTGTTTGCGTTTTTGCGGTTGCCTAGCAACAGATGACATGAAAAAAACAACAAACATTCGGCGCGCAGACATTTCCTGGTCCTCGGATTCCAGAGGATCCTGCCTCCATTAAATTAATGAGCCTTTATTCTTACGCCTTTGGCCGAATTACTTTCCTTAAAAATCACACTTCTTATAGGAATTTATTGCACGTTTTAAAAAGTAAAAACAAAAAAACAATCATAATAATAGCTCCGACCAGCTGACCTAGAGCTGCAAAAGCAACGATATCAGTATCGAACCTATCGATGTTCTTAAGACAAATTTCAAATGTTAAAAGATGGGCGGGAAAAGTTTACTTGAATTTAGCAAAAGTATACGAAAGAGATTAAAATATTAAAAACTAGATACATTTAGAAATTGTTTGAAAAATGTAAATACCATAAATACTTTGTGGCAAGCAGTTGGTAACAGTGTTGATAAATGCCCAGCATAGACCGCGGTATGTTAGCTAACAGGGCATATGTTATGTTAAGCTTACAGTGCTGGTTATCGATAACGATTACACACCCCATCAAATGGCGGTCTTTTTGAATATGGAATCTTAGAAAAATGCTAGCTGCATACTAATTGCTCAGCTATTTCTAGTTAAAAACAACTTTCACACATATCACTTGGTTCAATATACATGCTTCCGCCTTTGACAAACGTGAACAATTCGCTGTGCATTGTTCGCTAATTAATTTGTTGCGAATTGCAATTTTAACACTTGCGTTAATTGCGCCAGCAACAAAATAAGACAAAACGAAAAACCCCTTTACGAGTTGGAATGAAGCAATAAAAGTAGCAGACTGCCTCTTACGTTCACTTGTTTACTATTTTTTTCTTTAATGTTTGTTTTTCGTTTCTAGTTTTTCCGTTTTTGCCGCTTAATTAGCCAGGTAACTCGGCGCTCGGCAGGTGAGTGAAGTGCACACGTGTTGCACATTAACGCCATAACCTGGAATTTATTGCACTGCTCTCGTCGCTCTTGCAGATTTGCTTTTGTTTTATTTAATTCAACTGCGTCGCAACCTGAAAGGGTAAACGAGGAAGGGGAGTGGGGTTTTTCCCGGGGTGAAAAGATAAATGGGGTCTCTGTAATGGATGTTACTAGTTTTATTTTCTGCCAAGTCCAAAGCGTTGACAAACCATCTAAAAAATCCAGTCATTTGCATGTCATTTCAGGGACTCCTTGCTGCGGCTGGCAACCGCAGGAGGTGTGCACTGGAAATAAATATTAGAAATGATTGAAGCTTAAATTATTTATATTACCTTCTTGACTTCAATACTTTATTAATTAAGGAAATCGATTGCCCCTCAAACTTGTTTAATTAAAAGTAATTGATCTTTAATAATAGTTTAACTTCAATTTAATCTCTTCAAAACTACTTAATTATTTCCCTGCTTGAAATGCCATTTTTATTTTTAGTTCATTATAACACATCGATAATAGTTGATGAGTTTTTCTTGTTTATTTTCATGAAATATTTCCGGTAGTCAGTGAAGGGGCCAAATTCCTTCAAACAGATAGTGTCAAGCAAATTAGTTTACTTAAGCTTTGTCATGGAATTCTTCATTTCTTTTAATACCCTCTGACAGGTGGGTAAAGCCCTTATCAAAGGAAAGGAAATAAATGGAAATCTATGGATTTAAACAGTAATTTTATAATGTAAATAATAATAATATTACTCCTATTGAAAAACTACAGTTACTAAAGAAAATTAAACTTAATATTTGATATATAACTGTGGAAAATTACCATTAGAGCTTGTGTATTTTCAAATAAAGTTATCAAAGTACTCAACCGAAAAAATGAATAAAAAATTCCATGACGCTTGAAGGTTTATTTAAAAATGTTTTACTAAGATTTAGATAGTATTTATATATTTCTTTAATCATTTAAATGGTCAAAGTATTTTTTAGTCTTTAAATTTATTTGAATTTTAAGTTAAATCTTCCTTAAAGACCTTTTTTGACAGTGTGCCAGAGCTGGACACGCGTAACCCTTAAGTACCTGAATGTGACCCATCGGGGAGATGTACAGACATAGAAAAGAGGGGGGCGAGCGAGAGACAGGAGGAGTCACAGCACGTTTGTCGTTGTTTCTGTTACGTAGTTTGACAATCGTTTTAGGGTTGGGGAGGGTTAAGGGGTTGGGATCCAAGGGATGGGAATGGAATTGCGATGCGAGGGAGACTGCGTCAAAGTCAGCTTTCAATGGCATTTCTCGTCCGCCCACGTGCATATGTAACCAACAGAGGCTAAAGCAAACCTGATACAAAACACTTGCACCGCTAGAAAAATTGTGTAAATTTCTAAGGATAAAAAACTTAGTTGAGTAACATGTATTGAATATAAGATATTTTATTAATCCTGGTAATCTGATATAAATAATAAATAATAATATTTCTTTTCAGGACTTCCACCTTATTTTAGTATTAAGATTTTATGCCTTTATCTTACAGCCTTTATTTCTCAGTGCACTATCTAGGGGCAGCTGTTGCAGCATGTTCGTGTCTTGTGGCTCTTGCGGCAAAAGCGTTTGTTCTTGCCGTCTTACCACCAAAACGGCCTCCATGGCGTATGCGTAACGTGCTTAGCCTCTGGCGTTACATCAGCTAAATGCGGGGGCGGACTTGGGGTACGGGAGAAATGCAAAAACAACAAAAACAGAAAGACGATGTCATGAGCAGACTGCCCGGCGAGACACTAGCCGCCTATTCCGATTTCTTGCACACGATTTGACAAGTTGCGGGTATATAGTCGCACATCCCGCGTAACCCCCGACCCGTAACCCTGTTTTCCATGGAGCATGTATCACATGCAAATTCAATTAATGCAAATGCCATTACAGCCAGCAACTGTGCACATATCTCTCCCGGCCGAGCGGTGTGTGAGTGTGCATATAATTAACTTGACTTCCTCCACGAGCCCAAGTCGGGCTTGGAAACGAAACAAAGCCAAATGAAATACAGTGATACTAGTCTATTTCTCAATTGTATAATAGTTTTTAAATTTTGATTTTTTTTATTTCGTATCTATAATTAGATAACTAATATAAGGAAAGTCAAGCTAATTAATTTGGAAAACCAAATGACAATTTAATTCGAAACCCATTAGCCCAACAAACAAAAATGTTATGATTGCAAAAAAAAGTTCGACTCATTGAAGCCTGACTGTGGCACCAAAGTCCGGGCTTTGGAGAGCTACAGGCGGCGTCACCTTGTCGCATTTGTTGTTGTTGCTGCTGACATCTCGAGCCCAATAGGAAATTCAAAACCGCCTTTTGCCTTTTTTGCTTGATTTATCAACAGCAGCAGCAGCAGCAGCAGCAGCAGCATTCGCATGCAAAACGTGTAACAATTTGTGGGTTTTACATAAGCGGTAGGTGCTGGGCAGAAAATAGAACTCGTAACCATAGTCAGTAACCGTAAACAAACACGAAATCAATTAAAAGCAAATGAAATTCATCGCAGGCAGGCAGGCTTGTGAGCTGTCCTCTATATGAGTTGTAAAATAATCCACAGATTTAACTTGTTAAGTCAATCTATAATGGTCTTGGGTTAGTAGTTTGTATAACAAAATAATATTAATTAAAGTGTAAGCAATTTTGGCTGGTTTTAAAATTAAAAGTGTAAAAGAAGAACCTTGAAAATAAGGTTACAGTTTACAGAGATTGTAGATGCCTTTATACTATTTTAATATTCTTTGATTCTATGATA
>JAEIIJ010000119.1:0-25445 GCA_018904815.1 Drosophila ogumai
TCCCTTGTAATTTGATCTCAGAAAAATTAGTCTATTTTTAAATTATATTTTATTTTTACATTTGTGTTTCGTAGATATTAAAAAAAAAAAAATTTTATTAAATATTATTTTTTAAAAATTCGCTTCTTTCTTGGCCTTTTTCTCCCTGATTTGGCTTTTTTTAGCCTTTTATTTTGGGTAATCCAGCTTTTTTGCTTAGAAAAAAGTGACATCACTGACGCTCAAAACAATTAACACTCAAAACTAGGGTTGTCGGAAATGTAAAAAAATATCGTATGGATGATATTATTTTAAAGCAAAACAAGAGGATGATAATATTTAAAATATCTCTGTAAAATAAGGATATATTGATATTGTAAGCGGTTCAGCGAATATAAAAAACTATCAAATGGAAATATCGCAAATTCGATTTCACGATATAAATAATCATTTTCAGGAAAAATATCGATATATTGATATTTTGATATGCTATCGACAACCCTACTCAAACCGCTCATCATTTTCAACTGCGCTGCTTGTGTCCGTTCCGCTCGCCGTTTAAATATCAATACAAAAAACTGATCGCCGGCTTAAAAATATCAGGATGTGACAGCTTTAGTTGTAACAAGAATACCAGCGGGAAAATATGGAATTTTTTACACCGCTCCGCCGCCTCTGAGTTCTTGGCGTCTGCGCTCTTCGACGCACGTTAATTAATTCCTTGTTTATTGCGAATTTTGTTGGCGTTATTTTGCACAGAATCCGTGATCTGTAAACTCTGTGGCATTCGCAGCAACGCGAGTGCTCTTACCCCAATGTAACTGACACCGGTTAAATCCGCCTTTTCCGAGGCTTCTGCGGTCCCAAAATAATTCGCAAAACCAGCAACGGGCAAACGGCAACGCAACGCGTCTTTTTGGCTCTCCAAAAAGGGCAGGAAAACTCGGGCCAATAAAAGATACATACAAGAAAAATAAGCGAGTGCGCGAAAGCCGTGCGTGAGCTCTGCGAGTACTGTGGTGTGTGTGAGTGCGATCGCGCGCGGGGGGGAGTAGTTGTTAAACAAACAAATAAAACTAGTGTGAAGAATAATTTGCGCTGTTTAAACAATTAGCCGCAAGACAAGCGCGCGAGTGTGTGTGCGTGTGTGTATCCCTGGAATGCGCATGCGCAAATATTTGTGATTTGTTTTGAAAGAGGAGAAGGATCGAGCGAGACGAAGCGAGGAGGTTCGGATTGGAATAAAAAACACACATACACATCTCCTGGCATTCGCAAAAGGTGAGTTTTGAATTTGGATTTGCCAATTGCAGTTGGCAAGTTTCCATTTTCCCTGCCCACGTTTTCCTTCACCAGTAACAACACTTTTTAATCCTGAAAAGTTATTGTATTTAAATGTTATAATAGAATAATAATCAAGTGAAGATGTACAATCTTTTTAAACCAAAAATATATATTTGTTATTACCAAGTTAGGCTTGAGATTAAATTTTTTATTGTCATCAAAATAGTCCCATTTTAAGAAGAAACCACATCAATCCCCTTCTCTTATATTTTACATTCACTTTAATGACTTAAATACTAAAAATTTGGCAAATGCAGTTTATTCATAAATAATAGTCTATCCGTAATATTTTTGGACTGTGTAGGAAGCCCACGTAACTCGAGTTAAGATCCCTCGGCCCGGCCCACTCAAAATTAACTCATTGCTGCCCCTTTTCTTACTTCTCAGCAGCTCCCTTCCGCCGCTGCCGCTGCCCTTCGATCCGAAAATTGCTCTATTCTCTTCGGTACGCCCACTTTGTCAGCGCTACGCCCACCCGGCCTTATATTTATTCCCCTTTTGTCTCTGCTTTTCCCATTTTCCAGGCCATTTTAGGTTTCCCTCTCTGAAGAAACACTACGGCCATAAAGATACAAGTAAAAATCAATTTCCAAAACAAGGAGGAAGAAAAGAAAGAGAGAAAAGGAATATCGAACGACAATAACATCAATTTTGAGGCATTTATATGCGCCAATAAATTTAACGAGAGAGCGCGAGAGGCAGGGAGGCAGAGAGAGCGATAGGATAGAGGAAAGCAACAAATAACAGGCAGAAAGATACACGACAACGCGCAACAATAAGACACAAGATCAAACAAAACCAGCAGCCTCTGCCGCCCCAGCGATGCTGCGACTGCAACGGCAACAGCAACACCAACAACACGGCGGCAGCAACAGGTACAAGCAGCGACGCTGACGCCGATGCAGGCGCAGGCGCAGCATTTCAAAATGTGCAGCAAAGCGATACCTGTGTTTGTGTGTGTGCGAGTGAAAGAGGCAGAGGCAGCAACAACAACCTGTTACATCGACTGCTGCTGCCTGAAATATGTAAAGTCAATTTCGTGTATCGGAAAACTGTAACTAATGCCAAAGCGTCAGCAGCAGCAGCAGCAGCAACATTAACCCATTAACGCGATGAATGGAAAACAGCTGCAATATGGGCCAAAGGGTTAACACGCCAATTCAGGATAGATAATCGGTCGAATATAAGGCAAATATAAAAATGATTACTAGCTCGTTTCTATTTCTCTTTTTTTTTTTTAATGTTGCCTTGATTGGTAAACTTGTTTTCTATTGTTAACTATGATCTGCTGATTTACTCGGTTAAATGGGATAAGGAAAGCATCCATAAATTGTTCCATCTAGTACAGGGAAAGTGTTTTGCTAATTTGAGATCCTTTTAAAATAAACTATATTTAACTCTTTATAAAGTAAACAAAAGTCTTTAAACTTTATACATAATTTCACAACTCTTTTTTAATTACCTCTAATATTGCTACGACATTACGTTTTAAGCTTAAAGCATGACAGCCAAACCTACGTATTTATCTGGAGCTTCTTAGCCCGGCATCTTAATGGGTTAAGATCTCTTTGCCCCGCGGCCAACGCGGGCCAAGTTCGATGCACGCGGCGGAAAATAAAAGACAGCCAAGTAAGAAATTTTTGTCAATGAAAGAAAACTTTCTTTTGGGCTTATCCACGCCAACATCATCGCCGCCGGCCCTCTTTCTCCTGCTCACTCTTTCGGTGCCTTTCTTCCTCGCTGAGGTGATTTTGTTTTCTGTGTCGTCTGTTTTTTATATACATTTTTTGTTGTTTAATTGGGCGGTTTTTAGATTTACGCGCCTGCTGCCATCTGCAGTATCAGGTATTTTTTCGGTTTCTTGGTTTTTTTTTTTGCCTGAGGTGTTTGGGTCTTTTGGTATCTCCGCGGGCTCTTCATGGTCCATTAAGACAATTTAGGTTGGCTTCTCTTTTTTGTACCCAGAGGGAATGGGAAATGGGAGGGACTGCTGCGTGGGAAGCCTTGTCTTTTTGTCATCCCGGGACTGCTGCCAGTTTGATTGCCTCCAAGCAAGTCATCCGGCCATCCAGCCATCGAGCGATCGAGTGTCCAAGTTGGCGCAACAAGTGTCCCAGTTTATGGCCCGGCTAGAAGCCAGCTACTCGCACTAGAACTAGTTTAAGTTTCCTGTCCCGGCAGCCATCGCTGGAATCTCCTCCATCTCCTCCGCATAGTCACATAGTTGCGCACAGTTGCGGTGAGAAAAGTAGGAGTGCAAGTTTATTTTTAAATAAAGCTCGCGCAGATCTCTGTCCGAAGACTACGCTGCATATAGTAAAGAATTGCGTTATATAATAAACCTGTCATAAAATGTTTAATTTGATAAACAAAATATAATAAGAAATAAGAACAAAATATACTCAAAATAATTTTGTTGTGTGACCTTTTAGGTGCTATTCTTTTCACCATAACTGTTGCGGTGCACACGCTTTTCCTTTAGGCTCAGTTATGTTGACTGCCGCTGCTGCTGCCGTTGCCGCACCTTCCACGCCCCGGTGACCCCCCTTGGAGCGAGCCTACTCCCCTGTTATTAACCGTTCGGCCACATTTTCTCACACAGAGAGCGCAAAAATGCTTGGCAGGCCACTCCGGCAATTGGCGCGCCTCTGGAAATGACAAACGGCCATGAGCATGTGGTTCAAAACCCATGGAGATGCCGAGGAAGCCAAAGGGGGCGTCTCAAGAGCAGCTCTTCTAAATTACTGAAATCTAAAAATATTCTAAGCATTCACCGGGAAAATTGATTTGAAGTAACTGTATCAGAATGCAAAAAAAAAAAAAAATATAAAAAACAAGTCTTTTTACTGAGGATGCCATAAATTCTTGAAATGATCGAAACGGGACCAGTTAAAAATTATGATAACTGATCTAGGAACCAGCCTCATATCATGTTCAAGGCATGTAAATCAGATGAAATGATTAGATCACAAATAATGGGTAATTTCATCGATACTACTTTTCATACTTTGGAATTTCATATGCATTTCCAGCAGAGTTCAATTAAACATGATTTTCTTTAAACCAGACAACGATCTAACTGTTAGCCAGTATCCTTGCATCTGTCTTGATCTATTTAAGTCAAGTTAATTGTGATCTTTTTTGCTTAAACCATTGAGATAGAGACTTTATTGCTCACCGAACCAGCTCCTAATAACCAAATGATCCAATTCGACATACATGTCGATGGAATGTAAATGTGATCCACTGATTGGAACTGTCATTAGATCATCAATGCTCAAATTGGATCTGGCGTTTTTCCGTTCAGATTTGAGGAGTGCTCCAATTCAAGTTCATTAGCCAGAGGCCTTACCTCCTCCTTAACTTTCCATTCGCTCTGCTTCTGGCCGAAACTGGCTGACGACCAACGTTCTCCTGTCGGCCCAAAACAGCCTCACGTAACTGTAACTGATTTGACCTCCCATCACTTAGCTACCAAAAAAAAACCTCCTCCAAAAGCATCGTTTCTTTTTTATTTTCCTCTTTTTTTTTTGCTGTTTCTGCTGCCGTTCTGCCATTGTGAATGGTTATGGTTATGGTGCCGGGTGGTCTGAGGAGGGTCTCCGGGGCAGGGAGCTGGCGGTGTGACCTCGACAACAAATTTCTATTGCATGCAATTTGGAGAATATCGCATGCACAAATGAACATTAACACTTGGCGGCCGCTGAAGAGATCAACAATAAAAAAATACAAAAAAAAAAACTTGTTTGGACAACAAAAACCAATGACAGAAAAATATTGTAAAGTAAGTGTTTTTTTTTCTTTTAAGTAACCGATTTGTGTATATACTATAAAAAAAGATAAACTAGTATCTACATTCGAACTAAATTTATTTTTATCTAACGTTTGGGTCTCCTAACATAGCACAAAGTGCGCTGTGATGCGATATCAGGGGAAAGGATAACAGGATCATTTTAAATTGAAAATAAAAATGTAATGACCATTTTATCAAAAGATTTAGCTAATACCTCAGAAAAGTTTATCCTAACACGCATATGGTTAGGGTATGAAACATCAACAAACGGCAGCCAGGGAGCCTCTGAGCAACGAGGGAAAAAGTGCGCCTAGAAATTAGAAAGTACGCGCGCGGTCTTGAGGAGAGGCTGAATCCGAAGTTGAGGCCGAAGCCGAAGCTGAGGCCAAAGCTAAAGCTAAAGCTGCAGCCGACTCTGGAGCTGAGGTTGAAGCTAAAGCCGAGGCGGTAGGTATGTGAGTATAACTCGATTTGTGACTGTCATAAATGGCGGAAATTGTGGGGCTCGAGACAAAGCGGGCTTGGGGACCCAGGCTTTCTGGCTAGCTTTCTGCTTTCTACCACTACTGCCGGTCTTCAGCTGCGGCTTTTTCCAGCTCCAACTTCAGCTCCGTCTCCGTTTTTCTTTCTTGCTTGACTATAATTTGTGCCATCAGCATTTTGTTGTCGTTATCGTTAGCAAAGCGAGAGACCAGAAGACCGAAAGACTCGGAGACTCTCGAAGAGAAGACAGGCGACGGCAATGAAGCGTGAGTTTTGACATTTCTCCTTCTTTGTAGCCACTCTCTTTTGGCATGCTCTCCATAATTACCCGAGCGGAGAACGCAACAAAATAACGCCGCGTTTCTGCCATAATTTGGTCCGATTTTTATTAATTCCCACCTTGCGTCGCCGCCCTCCTCCCCCTTTTTATGACTTATTCAATTCGCCGCCGCCACAGAACCCGCACTGAAAGTGGCAACATCGATCGGGCGGAGAACCGGCTCCACAGTTTGCCTCGATCTGCGTTTATTATTACACTTAATGTGACTTGATTTATAAACAAGAGCAGCGGCAACAACGCAGCAGCATCCACCGAAAGGCCAAAAACCCCCACCTTCGACTCACCTTCAGCCCGCTCCAGCCTCTTGTCCAGCTGTTGTTGCGAAGACAGCGTCCGACATGCCTCAGTGACCAAAAGATATACACACTGTCAGAAATATTATAGCTGTAGATCTTAGTTCTCGGTCTTTATAACAGAATAGTGAATGAGGAAAGTTCTCACTACATTGTTAACTATTTTTAACAAATAGCTTTGTTGATTTAAACATTATTTAATTGTACTAAAAATAATAATTGCTTACCTTTTATATTTTTTACTATGTTGGTAAATAAAAGCACCTCTTTTACAGTGTACATCCAATGTTCGTATTGGGTTACAGATACTCCACATTCCCCACAAATCCCTTCCCTTTATTCTGGTCTTTTCATCACCGCTATATACGGAACGGTCTTTTAATTAGTTCATAAATTTCATGTAAAAAAGCTGCAACGCAATTTCTTCTCAGCTCTTCGATGTGTGTAACACTTCCCTTCCCATTAAACCCATTTTACCGGCAACTCCGCCTTACCTCTCCGGAGGTGGGGTTACTCCTTCTGGAACCGGGGTCTTTCTTTAATAAATCTTTCGATCCGGAAGTTTGTTGCGCTGGCAGACAAAAGAAGTGCCGCCCCTTCTGCTGCTCTAAGCGGCTTTTGTGCCCAAGAAAGGAAATAGAATTCTGCCTCCGCCTTTTCCTTCTGGTTAGCACAGAGATTCTCAGAGTCATTTTAATGGTTTCCGCTTTTATGGCATTGCTCGGGAATTATTATTGGTAAAAAATTAATAGAAATTTAATTGGACAGCGGGGCATAGAAGGGATATTGGTTATTTGCTCTAGGCATTTAGGTATTTATTGCGCATGTGCGCCTTGCCTTTTCCCCTGTCGCTAATTGTTATTGCCGTTGTTGTTTCAGTTCTTTATGGTTTCTTCACGCTCTAGACTTTGTTTTTAGGGTTTTTATTATTATTGTGTAACGTGTGTGTGGGAGGGGGTTAGGTTAAAGCGTGCTAATGCTTACATAATGTTTTGTTTCGGGTTTCTTTTATTGTTTTCTTTTTCTCCCTGCCTCTTTCACGTATTTTGTACGTGAGGTAGGCTTCGTTGAGGACAGGAGAAGAAAGTTGAGGACATTTTAGGGCTTCATAAATTATTATGCTGGGTTCTTTCATAATCCCGGGAAATAGGTAAAAGATTGATAGTCTCTTTCTCACACCAAGTTTGATCTAGTTATGTTGCAGGATTTCGTTTTATGATCTTTTTTTATTGTGAAGAAAAGAATGAGATCGGTCGTATGTATCCACTGATAAGCATAAATCACTTTTATATTTATTTGGGTTAAATAGGGATAATTCCATCTAATTATTAACCTTTTAAAATGAGTTATGAGTCAATGTGTTTTGAAAGAAAACGAATAGAATTTAGATAGGGAAGTAAAGCATAGGATTAAAACAATAATTAAAACAGATATTGTAGATATTACAATTACAAAAAAAAAAAAACTAAAAAATAATTAAAAAACTTTGAATGTAGTGAAATTATGATTATAATTATTAATGATTATGATAAGTTCCCGTAAATCAAGAATAATCCCAATTATAATAAATTTCAACCATTACAATTCCCATACTGAATTATAATTTAATTCTCGTCATATTTTCATTAGACCCTCAACAAATCCGAACTGGACAATCCACCCACACTTGTTGTTAACTTGTAATCTCAAAAAATCACACCATATAAGGCACGCGCGCTCTCCATTCTTTCAAATTCAAGACGCCCGCCCGCCATGTATTCAAAAGTTTTCGGGGAGTGTGAATTATGGTGAGAGGAGGAGTGAGTTTTTCTAATAAAGTCGTAAAAAGGAAAAATCGAAAGTAGCCTAGCCGGCTGAGGTTTCGAAAAGAATTTCAGCAGCCCAAAAATAATGAAATGCCAGGCAGAGTCAACAAAAGAATCGAAAAAGAGTAGAAATCATACATTAGCATACATGAATTTTTATTCCTCTTTATAAATTTTTCTAGAGAGGAGAGAGGCATGATGGTACAGAAATTTTACACCCGAGTGGAAAAGAGTTTCTTCAGACAAAACAAAAAAAAGGTTTAGTATGGTTGATGAAGAATGTTTTTAGACCGCCTCCAGCCAGATGATAATTAAATATTTGTACATATGAACTTTACTGGGTTACGGGGCCAACCAAAAAATATAAAAGAAGAAAACATAAGGAAAAACCGGAGAGGGAGGGCGTAGATTCTTCTAAGCATCGGCTTCGTTTTAGGTTTTTATGTTCTGGCTTTTGGCAAGAATTCTGTTTACAAGTCGCTCCACTCCACTCGCTCGATGCTGGCTTTAAGATTAATGTTTCTATGTACGCCGACCAGTCTTGGAAATTTGCATATTTCGACAATTTGTTGCTTGTTCTTCGTTAATGTGGATGTTGTAACTGTTTTCAGAGATATCTCTTACGTTTGATAGAGGGCGTGGTAATGAGTTCTTTGCCGAAAGAATCTCGTTCCCCGATAAGTTCGAAAGTTAGCAGAAACGATCTTTTCTGTTTCAGTCTCCGTTGTTAATTTACATGCATAAATAATTTGCGCAAAAGTGTTGGCCGTTCGCTGGGAGTTCCGCGCATGAAATGGCCAAGTTTATGGCTATCGACGGGCGGTCCACGGAGACTCGGCGACTCGTCTACCCCGGCTGTCGTAAAAATCAAATATGCGACGTAGACTTGACGCAAATGATACCCATAAACCATAACAGCATAAAGCCGAGATATGGAAGTTGTATTCTCCAGCCATTGCCGATTGAGGGATTGGCTGGAGCTATGGATTTCTCGCATTGTATTTGCTTGGGGAGTGTCTTTAAAAAGGCCTTAGCTCGAGCCGCTTTGATTAGGCCTTACTTGAATAAAATATAGATAAGCGAAAATAAAGATTTCGTCGTTCTCCGGCCCATGAGGTTCATAAAATAATCTACATATTAATTTTGTTCAGTTTGCTGTTGGCTTGTGCAGCTCAGCACATAATTAAGCAGATTATAGGCCATTAGACCCCTGGAGATTGTGTTTGTGCGAAGCTCGCGGAGGAGAGTGTATTATAGAAGAAAGTGGGCAGACTTTTTTAAAATTTATTCTACACCCAATTTATAGATCTTTGAACCTATATATGTATGTATGTTTGTAAGTCCCTAATAGCTGTTAAATTTAATTATTTTAGAATTCCTGTTTTAATGACTTAATTCTCTGTTTTATTATGAAATTTAAAGAAAGCCATATCAATATATTTGATGTTAAAAATACTTTGCACTCTGTTTCTTAGTAAAAATAACTGCATGATTAAGTTAAATATTTTTTTTTTTAATATAAACACAAAACTAACTTCTTTGTAACTCGCATTTAAACTATTCATTTCTTCTCTTTAAAATCCATTTCCTAAGACCCCCCCTTCCTCATTCCATTAGCCGAATGGAAATTATAATTCCCACACTACTCTTTATCCAGCTACTGCTCCAGTTTGTGGAGCTTTTCATTAGGAAAAGCCGCGCTGCATTTGTAATCAACTTAACCCCACTCACCAAACAAATTCCCACCGCAATCTTGACTTATCGCTTAACCTTCACTCACTTACAATTCTTCCTCTTCGCACGGCTTTACGAGGCTTTTGTTTTTCAGCTTTGTTTTCATTTGTTGTTGGCTTTTTGCATTGTTTAGGTGTTTTTCGTGGCTTGCCTACTGTGCTACACATGGCTCTTTACGTTTATGGCCGAAACATAAAAGAGAGCCACTACAGACATGAATGTGGGTGGCCTCCAAAATGTGTATGTGTTTGGGGGGTTTGGAAAATTATAGTCGAATCGATTCTGATTTTTGTCTATAATCTTGGCGTGTGTTTCAAGCGTATCAATTTTCCCAGACCCCGGATTGGGTTCTTTTCCAGGAAGGCGGGCGGATAGGGAGAATCTCAGGCCAGAGTGTCACGTGCAACATAATCGTCTTTTGATGGTTACAAATCTTCCCAAGCCGAGCCCCGTTGATAAATTGTGCCCATGCAGCTGGGAGGCGAATGAGTTTGTGCCCTGAGTCTTTTGAATGGCAACGTGTGTGGATCGTGGATCCTTTTGTCTGCGTTTCATTCATTCATTCACAATCATTTTCGCTCTTCCGCCAAAGTTGTTTCTTTTATTTTTTACTTTATTTTGTTTTTTTCTTGAAGTTAAAGTCATCTGTATGACTTAACGTCGACGCCGACAGCGACGCCTGTCGTTTGTCATTCGATACGAGCAGTGAAGGCGTATATGATATTTATTTCGGTTTTCTCCGGCTTTAGTCGACCAGCACAGCGTTTGAAAAACGATATATGAATGGATATATGGAGACGCTTTTTTTTATGCCTCTTACCACGCGTTTTTTGGTGCGTGCAATGCAAATCCGTATCCAAGTGCAATGGAGCGTGGCAGCCCCGAGATCGGGAGACTTTCTGTATTGCTATTGCCCATATTCTCGAATTGCCCGTGTGGGTGTTCTGGTTTGGCTTGTCTACTTGACAAGCTTGTGCTGTGGGTGGCTCAGTTAAGTTTAGAGGCAATCATGGATGTAGTTCTCTAAAAAAATTATAAGATGAAAAGATACATGAAATATAATTTTCTAGTCGTTTAAATTCTACCTGTAATAACAAAAACCCAAAGCCAAGCTTAAGGAAAAGCTTAGTTAGATGTACATACTTTACCTTTCATTTCCCTTGATTTCCAACCAACATCCCTGGTCGATCCTATTTCACTTCGATCAGGTACAAAACCAGTACGAGTTTCGGTCGTCGCCGAGCTTTTGCCTTTTCATTACGGATTTTATTGTCTGGGCGCGAGCGGTCAGTTTTGGAATTGTTGTTAAGTAAGTGTACTTAACCCACATGACTTGCGGTTTTCACATTTCTCGGTGCTCTGGGTTAAGACTCCGTTTCTGACTCGGGGCTGTCATCACTCGGCAAGAGCCGAAAAAAGCTGTCATTGCCTGGAATCTTGGGTGCCAGTGCCAGACCAGGGCTTGATTCGTGTGCGTGCGCTCAATGGGGAGATTTCTTAACCTTGAGTGACTTTGAGCGTTTTTCAACCAGCCATACATTTATCCAACCATCCATGTTTATTTATTTATTTCTCCCTCTTTTTGGCTTTACATTTATTAACCAATTTTTGTTTTATTTTTCGCTGATTGTATTTTCGGGGTTTATTTAATTTCTGCCTGCCTGCACGTGTGCGTGTTTGCGTACTTGACTCTACGCTCATTTCCTTAATTAAACACTTGTTTCATGGTCTGTTGGGCAATCGCGTAAAGCCAAACAAATATGCCGACATCGATGGATATTTAAAGAAATGAAAAAATGGCAAAGATTAGCAAAAACCAAAATCAAGCTTACGAAGCTCATTTGCAGAAATAATGATCGAACATCAAAAAGTGATTATTTATTAAAGATTATGTAAAAGCGATCAACTGCAATTTTGTATGCTTGCCAAGTTCAGTCCAAAGTTGCTTAATCATTACATTTAAAAAGCAAATTAAAATTATTTCACAAAATTGATTGCTTGCAAATTATTTCGAAAATTAAATTGTTGCATTGCAGCAAAAATTCCCAGCCACGTTTGTTTTTAAAAAATATGAAAAAATATGATCTGTTGATATACCTTCGTTACTAATAGGGATCCCCACAACTTCCTTTACATATCGTGCCCACCACACCAGTTCCTATTCTGTTCTCCGACTTGCGTGTGTAGCTTCCAGTTTAACCCCTCGTCTTGTTTTTCCATTAACTAGCTTGTATCTGGCAGTTGCCATCTATAACAAATAAATTCATGGCTAGACCCATTAAAAACTTATTATAGTTTTTGTGTGCCACTCTTCTTTTATTGTCCATTGTCGACTTAGGATCTGGAGTTGGAGTTTTCCCAGCCATCCAGACGAAGCAGAAGCCACCCACTAAGCATGGGAACGGTACAGAGTAATTTTCATAATTTTGCACTCCAACACCTTTGCCCCTTCTGTTTGGGAAGCAGAAGCGATTGGCCCCGGGGGAAATAAGTCTCGGCTCGTTATGGATTCGGATTTACATACGGTTCTTCTTCTGTAGGCACTGGTCGAGCTGTGAGCTGGAACCTCAAATTAAAATGCCACTAATTATGGCAATTTGTTATTTGCGAAAAAGCAAACTCCGGCCAACGCCTATGAGTCCCGCCTTCTCCTTCTTTTTAAGCTTTTTGTGACTTCAACAATGGCAACCATTAGCAATATCAAAAGTTTATTAGCGAAAGGCAGACGAAGAGGCAAACCCTCACGCATAAGTGGGCGGTAAAAAAAATTAAAATTATAAAAGGTAAAATAAAGGAATAAATACTTCGCCTTAAGTGCGTCGAACATACATTCATCGCCGAAGGCCAAACATGCTTTTATACACGCATATCGAAATGTTCACTTTTATTATTTATTTTTGTATATATTACTCCCTTACCCTCGTCCACAAGTTTATGCCCACTTCAGTTGGAACCAGGTGATGATTTGCTATTTGGCGGAAAGAGGGGTCTCGACGCGATTCGCTAAAGGAAAAGGTTAACACGGAGTATGTGCACATGTGCTACAAATTGAAGGCCTTTTCTGGTAGTACCCTTTAAAATCAAGTTTTTTGGCTGTACCAAGGAGTTTGTTATAAATTAGCAAAGTTAAAAAGGTCTTTGCATTTGAATATTTATAATTAATAATTCATATGCCATAATAATATTTAGGTCTAGGGTCTAGTTTTGCTAGATGAGCGTCTTGATAAGCGAAAAGTCAGAATTTTAAAATTATTTTATAATTTCTTCAATTGTGAGAGTGTTAAGAATTCATTTATCGAACTTCAATGTTAATTCCATTCCTTCATTTTTATTTGCTACCCGCAAAGCTTTTCATTTGCTGTTCCCCTTCGTTTTCTCATGGTCTCAGCCAAAAAACAAAAATAACACAGAAAAAGGAAGATTCACCAACCGGGACAAAGGGAACCAGAAGCGGGGCTGTTGAGGGTTAAGTATTGGCATTTCCGACTGGGAGACCCGAGACCCGAGACTCAAACTCAGAGTCAGAGTCACAATCGGACTGGGTACTCAAGAGACCCGGGCCGAGAGTCGATCCAAGTTTCAACTTGCACACGGCCTGGCAATCAAAGCCAGTAAATCTACACCAGAGCGACCCAGCAACTCAGCAACAACAATGAGAGCAATATTTGTGCTCATTAAGCGTAACTGACACACGAAGTTTTTTGGAGGGTTTCTTCATTTCGCAAGTCGCCAAAAACTACGCCAACGGGACAGAGAGCCTTTGTTTTTGTAGAGGCTGTGACTCAAGACATCGCCCCCTGTCTCCGTTCTTCTCTCTGTTGTCTTCCGAGAGAAGAGAGGAGCTGCTGCTGCTGCATTGCATTGTTTTCTATGCCCTTCGAATGAGTACTTGGCTTTTTTAAATCAACCAAAGTCTGATACGTATTTAATAG
Organism: Drosophila ogumai; assembly: GCA_018904815.1. Taxonomy (NCBI): domain Eukaryota; kingdom Metazoa; phylum Arthropoda; class Insecta; order Diptera; family Drosophilidae; genus Drosophila; species Drosophila ogumai. The sequence goes on from JAEIIJ010000119.1 coordinate 13,704, forward strand.
TTAATAATTCTTTATCACTTAAACTTAAACTCTTTGAATTTATGTTGAGATAAAACTTCCTTTTAATATCTTTAGTAAAAATTAGAGTATTTTACATTTTACCTAATTCGATTAGCATTTCTTTTCCGAAACTGCTGTTTCTCCCTTTTTTTCGCTTTGCATTTTCGTTTTGCTTTTGGGCAATTTGAGGCCCCCCAAACGGGCAGAGAGCGATTGCTATTATTTTGAGGTAATTCGATGATTTACAACTGTTGCCGTGTTTTGTAAGTTTTCCCTCCAGAATGCCACAGCAGATCCCACTCCGCTCTGTCCATCGGATCTGAGTGCAACAATGAAGGGCCAGGGCCCAGCCTCGGCCAGGCCCTCGCCACATTCTTTTGTTATTTTGCGCAATTTCTGTCCGGGTTGGTTTCTTCTGTAATTTCTTGTATGCCCCAAAGATCTGAATGGGTTCGGTTTAGGCATTGGGGAAGTGGTTGCTTGGTGGTGGTGGTCGTACTTTTGTCTTTTTCGTCTGCTGCGTGTAAATTCCTTTCTTCCTTCGCGGGAAACTCACATTTCACACCTGTTGTCATTATTTTTCTCCCCCTGATGTGTATGGTTCGTTCGTTCCAAGGGGAATCCACGGATCTTCAAGTTGACAGCCTAAATAGCTATAAAAATGAAAGGATAGGGGGAGAGACCCTTCAGTTCTAGGCCATATGCCAGTTCCTTGAGCTGTAACTGATATGCAGATGTTCGCTTAGCGGAATTAAAATAAAATTGATTACTTACAGCGCAGTTTAAAGTTATAAACCCTTTCTTGGGGGTTTATTGTACTGCAAAACAGGAATTTCTAAAGCCCTAATAAAAGGTTTAGTATAAGAAACTTGGTCAATTTCCCAATTATATTTTTTATATTACATTAATACAATCCCATAAAGATTAAGAAAATTAACAAAACGAAACCATAAATATTCGATATCTGTTGGAATCCCTTGAGAAGACCTTTAAAAAATACATATAATCACATAAAAAATTAATAATTTAAAATAGTTTAAATCGCTTTGATGCAACACAAATAACTAAGCCATTACAAGCAATAAAAAAAAAACACAACCTAATGGAAAGACCAAATTACCACAATCACAATCATGTAAAGCGACGAAGGCTCTGCAACATTTTAATTTCCCTGCCCCAGAGTAACTGCCACATCCATCAAAGCATGAACAACAATTTCACTTTCGAGATTCAAATGCGACGATATGCGATTCAGTGCATCGGGCTGGGCTTTCGGTTTCCAAACCAGAAGCGGAAGCCTCCGTTTAAGTCAACGCACACGAGTCGCCATCTGGCGATTAGACGCTTCAGCGCCATCCACCCAACCGATCCGATCCCAGCCAGAAACCAGAGATCCAAGACATATTCCCTATGGGACACACAGAAAAAAAAGCATTGCAATTTTATTTTAATAATAAAATACCTATAAAAATGTATAGAGTGAATAAAAGGGATCTTTGATACTAAAAGAATAGAGAAAATTATGATTAAAATCGGAATTATAGCAAATAACTATGTTTATAAGTAGTACACGACTATTTTTGTATTTATAAAAATGTAGTTTATCAAGAAAGCAATTATGAGTAATTATTAAGTATTCAAGTTTATTTTATTACTTCTTAAATAAAATGTATAAAAAGCCAGAATAACCATATCTTGCATGTGATATTGAGTCCCTGTCGAGCCTTCAGCTCATAATATTTGTAAAATTAAAATGACAATTTTACATATAAAATGAAAAATTATAAATCTGAGCAAATATTACGTTTACAAAGGCCATCCTCCTGTTTCTGGCGGTGTGCCTGGCGACATTTTGGCGACGCTTGGTTGCATTTTGTTGAGCACTCCGTGGCGAGGACGTTGTAAGTATGTGGCTCGTGTGGCATGTCATGGCTCCAGTGGCGCGATAAATGCTCATTTCGCTTTCTATCAGCGTCTCGCGGCAGTCTAATGGAGGTTTAATTATGCTACACTGGCGGCGTGCCCTCGTCTGTCGCATAAATTACACCGAGCAATGCCTTGATTTATTGTTTACTTACAGTTTCTTTTTTATTCTCCCCTCCACTGGTATATTTTTGCTAATGCCTTGCCCGTTTTTTTTTGTTTTTTCTTTATCTTGCAGTGACTTGACAATATGGCGCTGAGGTCGTAGACTCCGAGCGAGTAGATTAAGGCGAGGGCCGACGACGGGGCAGGAAAACACCGAAACGACACCGAAGGCAAACAAGGAACCAACACAAAAATGTCCGGCAATCAACAACAGCAGCAGCAGCAACAACAACTACAGCAACCACAGCAAAAGTCATTAACCAACACGGCAGCAACATCAGCAACTACAAACGGAGCAAGCACTTTAAACAATAATTTGATAAAAATAAATAGCGTTGACAAAATAATAGGCAAAGCCCAGGCAGCGGCGCAGGCAATTAACAAACATCAGCAGCAGCAGCAACATATCCATCAGAGACGCTCATTGTTACCAGGAACGACGGCAACATCGTCAGCGGCAGCGGCAGCTCCAACTCCGCACCAGCAACACTCAACGCAGCAACAAAGCGGAACGCCAACGCCGGCGGCGCAGTCGCCAGCCCAAAAACAGCAGCAGCAGCAATCACACCAATTGCAGACCGTGGCCACAATACACCAGCAGCACTCGACGCAGCAGCAGCAGCATCATCATCAGGCATTGACTTCCCGCCTGCCCATCCAACAGCAATCGGCTAAAGAATTGCCTAATCTTGCTAGCCAGCAGCAACATCAGCAGCAGCAGCAGCAACAACAGCAGCAGCCACCGCAGCAACGTCGCAGCTTCTACCAGTTGCAACAGCAGCAGCAATCTCTGCGCAGCCCGCAGCTAAAGACACCGGCTCCCGCCCACTCCATACCGCCGAGGTACCAGCCACCCCCGCAGCCAGGAACCGGGATCTTGAAGCCCCACTTGCCCATCAAGTATCCGCCGGATATACCGCAGCTATCGAGCATCTACATACCCGACTCCATCAAGCAGCAGCATTCTCGCTATCTACCACACCAGACGGGAGCGAAGGGCGGACAGGGACAGGCACAGGATATGCTGAAGTTTGTGCGCAAGCCCGACCAGGAGCATCCATCGCCCAATGCCTCGGTCACGTCCAGCGGCACGGGAATACCCTCGACCAACGGCGGTGGCCGATTGACCGCCGAACAGAACCGTCAGCTGCAGTCGCTGGTCAATGAGTTGCGGGCATTGAAGGAGCAGAATCAGCGTCTGCTGGACGACAACCAGGAGTTGAGGGATCTGTGCTGTTTCCTCGACGACGATCGGCAAAAGGGCCGTAAGCTGGCCAGGGAGTGGCAGCGATTCGGGCGGTACACGGCCAGTGTGATGCGCCAGGAAGTGGCTGCCTATCAGGTGGGTGTAGGAGGTGCTAACTTATCCAAAATATGACATCTATTGTATTATTTTACAGAACAAACTACGTCAGCTGGATGATAAGCAGCAGGAGCTAATCACCGATAATTTGGAGCTCAAGGAGCTCTGTCTGTATTTGGACGAGGAACGAGCTCATGTGGCAGCGAACGCGCTGTGCGCTGGATGCGGTGCCGCCACCAGAAACGCGCTGCGCGATGATGGCGATGGCTCTAGCTCCAGTACCAATGCCGACGAGACCATTACCGCGTTACGGAACTATGCAGAGCAGCGGCAACTGCCACAGGTAAAAGCCAATAGGAAATATATATAAACCAAACAGGAAACTAAACATTTTGTATTTGAACTTTTTGTCAGGATCTACGTCATGCCCACACGCTGAACGATCAGACGCTTCAGTACGTGCGCTCGTTGGAGCGGCGAATCCAGCAGCTGGAAGAAGAACGCACCACGCCAACAGCCCATCTGCAGACGACTACGACGCCCACGCCACAGAACACGCCCACGCCGATGGGCACGTCTGCAGCAACGCCAACACCAACACCAACAGCACCAGCCAAATCAGCACCCTCGCCGCACCACCACCAGCAGCATCAGCATCCGCAACAGACCCAGCAGCAACAGCAGGACATTGTGGCCGCTGCAGCGGCAGCAGCTGCGGCTATTCAACTGCCAGAACCGATTGCCGGACGCCCGGAAGCCGTAGTGCGTGCCCTGCAGGTCCTCGAGGTACGGGAACAGCTGGAACGCGATCGTCTGGGCAACTTGGCCGGCAGCGCCCTCGACCAGATGGATGATGGGGAGAAGGCGCTGGTGCGGGAGATGTGCAACGTGGTGTGGCGCAAGCTAGAGGGCAGTCCCCATGGACCAGCGGCACTGGAGCCGCTCTAAGCAAACGAGCAAATATAAAGAGAGAAACGGATGCAACCTAAACCGGGCTAACACCTAGACTATAATGTTTAATGCTAACTTATGCCGTAATATTTAACCCTAAACATTGTACAAAGCTCAAACCACAACCTAAGCTTAAGCTAAAGCCACCAACAACAAGGCGCAAGAATACTCAAATAATATTTGGCATGCTCCAGCAACTGATTTCTATGGGAAAAGAAGGCGATCGCCAAACCCCCAACCCTTTTTAATTGTGTATTTTAATTTAACTACGTCCCTTTATCAATATATGTTGCAATTCAGCTTCCAAGTCGAGCTTTAACTGGTCTTAAAGCTGTACGATTTGGATGCGAATCGATAGCAGTAGCCCGATGACTCCACGAAAATCAAATAATCAACGCGATTGTTGCTTATTTTCGATTTGGATCGATTTTTTTTTATTGGATGATCACTCTTTTTAATTAGTTTGTAGCTCTACGGATCAGTTGATGGGGTATACTCATCATTATTTTACTTTACCTATTATAAACTTTGACTGTTATTTTTGAATATGCCAAGAGGTCAACAACTTTCAATGAAAAATTTGCTAACTCGAAATATACAATGCAACAAATATTTCCAAAACTCATCAAAGATGCCTTTTTTTGATTGGTTGTGATTCGTGGGATATATCCAAATGTAGAACGCTGATTCACTGCTACACTGGATCCGAGGAAATATCTTCATTCTGTAATAGATCTCGCTAAGCGCATTACACGCCTTTGTTGTTGCTGCGCTTTCTACGCTTTGCTGGACCTTACATGATCGCTTACCTACTCACACACATTCGTGTTTTTTTTATTCGAGACAAACTTAAATTACCGCAGAGCTGTTTAACCTGATTTTTCTTGGCCAATTTGCCCATATCACATTCATTCAGAAAGATCGCCGCTTCTGGGACAGGATGATGCAGCAAGAAATTGCACACACAAACTGCAAGCCAACCCACTTTTGGCTGTTCTCTGGTGTTGTTGTTCTCGATTCGTATACCCTCCCCCAGTGGGTATTTTAATTTTAAGAGGAAGCTGGAATAGCTAATGTTTATTTTCATATATTAACAAGTATTGCTTGTTTTGTTGATTTAATTTTGAGAGTTTTTAGAAGTCAAAATCTACACATCTTCATGACTTAATAAAAATAATACTTTAAGGAATGTACTTTATAAAAGTATTTTTTAGAAGTTTAAAAGTTCACATCAGTTCTATACGATTCTCTAAAAACATTTGTCAAAATTGTTATCCCTAAAAGTGATCCTTGTTCTAAAATTTCCCAACGAAATATAGGATTGAGAACTGTGTAAAAAATTCGTATTAATGTTTTCCATTCATTCATTGTCCGCGGATGCCTCGGTTGCGCCTCGAAGCTTTGAAGCGCGAACATGTGAGTTTTAAATTTACTGCCATTAAATATGCAACCTTTCCTTGGGTTTATTTTCATTTTATTTTTTTCCTCCATTCGCTGGTGAGGATTGGCTCAAACGGGATAAGAATCAGTTGAAGAGCGTGTGAAAAAATTGAGGAACAACTTAATGTGAGAGGAAACTGAGTTTCAATAAAAATATAGGGAAGATAATACTTCATAAAAATCATATTATTCCGTCAACTAGAAATTAAATTTAAAGTCTTAGCTAAAAGATGAAAGCCCAGAAAAATGCTAAAATAATTTAATGTATAAGGTTTTATTTGCGAAACATTTTCCTCTATACTCTTTCACCTGAAATGTGGGAAGTTTGCTCTCAATACTTGACACACTTTGGGTTCCCCGCGCAGCCAGAGCCCCGTCTAAATGGAACATTACACCGCCGAAAATAGCAAATAAGCGGAGATTATTGGAGAGAAACGACTGGGAAAAGCAGTTCCAGACACAACCGCTAAGTCAGCAGAGTCAGAGTCTGACTCTGAGTAAGTCCAGCAGCATCCGCGCATCTCGGAAGATGGAGACGGGCGCACTTTTCATCCAACATCGCAGCGAAACGCACGCGCGAAAAAAATAATCGGAGTGCGCTGAAAACGACGAAGTAGAAGGAGTCATCTGTGGCATCTGAACACATGGCATGGATACGGACATGGACATGGAAGCCATAAAAATGCTGTCGTCGAGCCATGAATATGCCAACCAGTCCAACTCCGAATCCAAATGCAATGCAGCCGCGCTATTACGACGCTGGATCGGAATAACCAACAAAAACATCAGGTTCCGAGCGAGGAGCGGGGCGAGAAAAAAGAAAGTTATTGGAGCCGGTTGCGGCGACCGTTCTACTGGCCATGTCCACCTCCACGCCCCACTACCTCTCTCACTCCTCGGTGCACTTTGCATACTGATCTTCCAGTTGAGCCTGACTACGCCAGTGCGGTCCAGCTCCAACGAGACGACGGCCTGGCCACCCATGCATCATTACGATATTTGGGACGATCACTTGGTGGAGTCCGGCGAACGGGAGGAGGCGTTACTTAGCGATGAGGGGGACTTTGAGCTGCAAACAGAAGCACAGCAGGAGCTGGAGCTGCATCATCATCCAGACATCTCTGAGGGGAGATGGAATCAGACAATCAGCAGAGAGGGAAAAGGTAAGCAGCCACTCCAAATCCTTATAAAACAATAATCATAATGATTGTACTCTTTCGCCACACCAGTGATCCACCTATTCCCAGTGCCCGTCGATGGTGACTGCATGTCCAACGATGGTCGTCGCATGGGCAACTGCCTCAATGCCTACGAGTGCCGGCAGAAGGACGGCCAGGCGCGCGGTGAGTGCGCCATGGGATTCGGGGTCTGTTGCGTATTTCTAGCCAGCTGCAACACCACCATTTCCAACAATATCACCTATATTGTGTCGCCGGGATTCCCCAGTTTTATGCCCAGCAACTTTAGCGGCTGCCGCTTGCGGGTGAAGATGATGAGCGATGACATAAGCCAGGTGCGAATCGACTTCCATCACTTCACATTGGGTCAGCCCAATCGCAGGACTGGAGTCTGCGAGGGGGATGTTTTTAATATAGGCGGAGGACCCGGTGGAAATATCTCAATTTGTGGCCAGAACAGTGGACAGCATTGTAAGTTTCTGAGATAAGTGGTCTGCTTGTATCCCAATATATAATGGAACCCGTCATTTTACAGTGTACTACGATGTCGGAGCTCGGGTCTCTCCACGACAATCCACTTTGTACGGTAGTCTTCGTCCCGTGGACGGAGCTAACAGCAGCTCTGCCAACGCCACCTCAACGGGGGGAGATCGCTTTGTGGACATCAATCTTAACCTGTCCAGTCGTTTTCTTCCCCTTCGCATTTGGGAGATGAGCGTAACACAGATTCCGTTCAGCCAACGAGCTCCGGCCGGTTGCCTGCAATATCACACCGGGTCTGAGGGCGTCATGCAGACCTTTAATTATGCCGAAAATGGCCGGCACCTGGCCAATCAGAACTACAGGATTTGCATTCGCCAGGAGCTGGACATGTGCTCGATCATGTACCAGCCGTGCGATGAGCAATCCTTTCGTATTGGCGGTGGAGGAAGAATGGCCACGCGAACTGATGAAGGATTAGCGGGAGCACAGGGAGGAGCGGCTGCCTCGGCTCCTGCACAGCTAGCACAATCGGAGGCTGCGAGCACTCCGGCGGCAGCACTAGTTAATGGAGCAATGACCACTGCAGCACCAACTTCCAGTACACTGATGCAGATCCTGGCCAATATGGCCAACTCCACAACCTCCAGTCTGATGTCCATGATGTCGGGTAATGCCAGTTCAACTGCATCTTCACCCGCCACCGCCGCCAGCAGCAGCAGCAGCACGGCCGCTATGAGCACGACGACAACATCAACCACAGCAACACCACTTCGTTCCAGTACTGTGGCTTCTACATCCTCGGAAGCACCACCATCCTCGCCGGCCAGCGACGATGTGGAAGGTTCGGGTGGCGAGGACGGGGCAGCTGGCGATGACGACGACGATGGTGGCTTCCTATTCTTCCGAAGCCCACCCACAACCGAGGAGCCGGGCGTTTCGCGGCGTCCACGTCCGGTGAGTGGTGGCTTCGATATCCTGGGCTTCATTCGCAATGCCTTCGATTTGCAGTTGCGCCGGCGACGACGACGCCAGGCCCGCCAGTTCTTCAGCACCTGTTCGGACAGGATAACGATGCCGTGCATCATTGAGGATTTCATTGGTACGGGGCTGGGTCCGCTGCCCGGCTGCGAGCCTATCCACTGCGGTGCCCAGTTCTGCTCCTCGGGTGCGTGGCCATGTCGCATCGAGAGCACAGTGACTCCGTTCTACATAGGCGTTCACTTTGGCAATGGTCTGGGAGCAGGCAAGGCGAATGCCGAGGACAATGTGGGAGCCTGTTTGCGTTTCTCTCAAGTACAATGCATGTAGCCGACGTTCGTTTCGTTTTAGAAAATAAAGAGAGAACATAAGTTAAGCTCATGTTTAAATGATTTTGGGGGTATTCCCGTTTAAAGGTAATCAAAATTCGAACTTTTTCCGTAAATTTTATCTAGAAGTAATTTAGATATTCAATATTTGAAGCTGTTAGAATTTCATAGCTGGGAAGGACAGTTGGGATGTACACCGATAACATACTTTTTTTTGGGGGGACTCTTGCTGTAACTCAAGTTCTACGCAATATTTTAAACTTAACATTTTTATTTATACTGTCGAAATACGCGTTAATACGTGATAATAAGCGTACAGCTCATAAAAAAAGAGTCCTAGAAATCACTTAAAATAAAAAAAACATTATCCAAATTATTTATTTATACACCAGACTTATGCTAATTTTATTTGTTGTTAGAAACAAGCTTTTACAAAACATATCGAGGGATGGATTATAAACTTAAAGGGTATATAAAGACTATATTAGTATTCAATCACCCAAGTGAGGCACCCATATATATTTGTCCAAAAATACTTTGTTATTTACAATTCTTTGATGATATTGGAAAGATTCCCCTCAACTTATTCGAGTCTAACTAGGATTACACTTGGGAGTCGGACTCGCCACACCTGTATACAAGCGCAGGGGGGATAATAGGAGTACTCTAAGACGTTTTAATATTGGTGTAAGCTTATGTTAATTTTGATAGTTTGCTGGATGAGATTTTTGCTTTCATTTGATCGTTTTTTTTTTTCCTTATTAAATGTTTATCTTATCGAGTGAAATGATTACCAATTAGTTTTTATGAATGTGATGTGTTTTGTGCTATCAGACAAAGGAAGAGTAAATGAAAGCTTCATTTGTCTGAGTCGAGTTCGAGAACTCTGTGCTGTTAAGTGCGTTTCGTGTGATCTGCTTATCGCTTGGAATGCTACGATTGCAAAAAAAGGCAAAACAACATAGTTCATAAGAAATAAGCCTGAAATTATGATTCTTTGGTAATCAGCGGGCGAAAGCCACTGGACTATGATTATTTTAGAAATACTCGCCCGAGGCCTTATAGGCCCGCGGGCAGTTTTGTTCGGCGTACTTGGCGTAGGCGCTTTTCGTGCCGCGCTTGATCTTCAGCGTGCTCGAGTGCTTGTTCCACACATGCACCACATACGAGTCCTTTGTGAGGGCCATTGTCTGCGGCAGCTTTTCGGGCTCGAAGAAGTCCCGCCACTGTTTCCATGGCACCGCATAGAAGGCACCACGTCCGAATACCTTGAATCCTAGGCAGCGCTTGTGATCCTCCTGCATCATTTGTATATCCTTCGTGCCGCAGATTTTCTGAGCCACACGAGTTATTACTCCGGGTCCGTTGTTGCCCCAATCCTTGCCGTCAAAGTTGAGCTGCAAGTCACGCAGGCACGACTCGGCGAGCTCATGGCCAAAACCTGTGGCTGCCAGGCTCATCACGCCCGCCGCCAAGTGAGTATTGGACTCGGCCCCTGTGTAGTTCGGCGGAACCTCCTCCATGTTGCGCAGCACCACCACATCCATGTCCAGATAGAGACCGCCGTAGCGATAGAGCGTGAGATAGCGCAGGAAATCCGAAATGTGCGAGAACAGATAGCTGGCAAGGGGCGGAAATCGATGTACACAGTATGACTTGAGGAATTCTTGCAACTCACCTTGAGAGAAACAAGCTCCCGTCTTTAAGCCACTCCTCGATGGGTGTGCCGGCAGCGTAGCTCCAGAGATTCAGTCGTCGCAAGTGCACATTGCTGTAGCTTAGGATGGCTTCAACCAGTGGCTGCGTATTGTTGCTCCTTCCGCCGCTTGAGATTCGATATGTGGGACCGGCGAACAAGACAAACACCTGGAAATTCGGATTATGCAATGCCGCGGACTCGATTGCGCAGGCCTGGCGGGCGGTGAGCTCCATTAGCTTGTACCGCCTCTTCTTGGTCTGCTGGCAGCTGGTTTCGTGGAAGAAGATGCTGCGTCCGGGCACGGGCTTTGGCTCTGCCAGCAACACATCCTCCAGCGGAGTGGCTTCCAAGTCTCCGCCCGGCGACTGGGTCGCCATTCCCATTGTGTCCATGAAGCATAGCTGTTTCTCAATTGTCCAGATGTTGGGGAGCGTGATGCCCGAGATAAGCAGTGCGATCAGGATTAATAACAGCAGGCGCAGTCTTCCATTGTCCAAAATGGGCACGCGCGGGATCATGGCGAGGCGATCTGAGATAAGACGAAAGCTTTACTGGCAGCCAGTCGCTGGCAACGTGCTGCAGTTACTCACTGTGATGGGGCGGTTACTCCGTCATCGCTGCCTTTGTTCAACTAAACACCGCTTGCTGATAAGAACACTTTTTATCGGGGAAAAAATGTTTACCAATGCAAAAAATCAGACCACAACAATTGTTGAACAGTGTGACCAAGTTGGGCGACAGATAACCCTCTTATTAAGGTCCTAGGCAGCACCAAGACACAAATTTTCAAGGTATTATTATTAAATTTTAATTAATTAACGTAAATTACTACTTTCCTTCAGATCTACAGGTGTATCTGTATCAAAATATTTGTAGTTTTTTATTACCTAGGTAACTTTTCAGAGTTCACATACATTCAAGTTCAATTTGGGGCTTATAATTCTATAATATCTAAATAAAGAAATTTATTAATTGATGCAAAAATGTTAACTAAAATTCGATCAAAATTTTTGAAACCATAAGACGTTTCTTAATTCAAAAAGTGCTAAAACAATTTGGTATGTATTTATTTATTTATTTATTTAAGTTATTATTAAAATTATTTAAGTTATTTATTAAATTTATTTATTCACTGTGACTAGAGCTACAATTCTAAGTGTAAACTTAATAAAATTAATTAATTAATTAAATGACAGTTAAAGTTTACAAAAATAATTCCAACTAAGGGGGTCGAGGCTACGTAATGCTATGATGAATGTACAAAATATTAAAAACTTACTTTTGTATATTTAT
>JAEIIJ010000129.1:0-16892 GCA_018904815.1 Drosophila ogumai
CGGCTTTGGCTCTGGCTTCGGCTTTGGCTCTGGCTTCGGCTTTGGCTCTGGCTTCGGCTTCGGCTTTGGCTCTGGCTTTGGATTTGGCTTTGGTGGCTCGCATGGTTCAGGTTCTGGCTCTGGCTCTGGCTCGCATGGTTCAGGTTGTGGCTTAGGCTGTGGCTTTGGCTTTGGCTTTGGCTTTGGCTTTGGTGGCTCTGGCTCTGGCTCTGGCTCGCATGGTTCAGGTTGTGGCTTAGGCTGTGGCTTAGGCTGCGGCTTAGGCTGAGGCTTAGGCTGTGGCTTAGGCTGTGGCTTAGGCTGTGGCTTAGGCTGTGGCTTTGGCTCTGGCTTCGGTTGTGGCTTCGGTTGAGGCTTCGGCTCTGGCTTTGGCTCTGGCTTCGGTTGTGGCTTTGGCTCGCATGGATTAGGTGGTGGTGGTGGATCAACGCATGGAGGCGGAGGCGGCACCGGCTCTGGGCAAGGCTTGGGTGGCGGAGGTGGTGGAGGTGGTGGAGGTGGCGGTGGTGGTTTCGGTACCGGTGGTGGACAGCCACAGGGAGAAGGCTCTACCACAGTAGGCAATGCATACGAACTGCCGATCAGCAGAACGCTCACTTAAAAATGAAAAAAAAAACACTCGAAATCAGTTGAGAATAAAAAATGAAGAGACCACAGAGGATATTACCAATCAAAATGCCAAGTGTTAACTTCATTTTGATCATCTTTCTTCGACAGGTCCTTCAGGTGCAACTAGCTTTACTGGAGAAAGCTAAGCTGCTGACTGATGTCTTTCTCCGGTGCCGCCATCCCATTTTATAGTCCTACCCAAAGCCGAAAGTTGTAGTTAAAAATAAAAAGTAAATAAAGCCTTTTTTCGAACCCTTCGATACCGTCCAACTGGTTGCCAATAATAGCCATCAGCATGGTGCCTGGAGTTTGCCCAAGTTCAAGGTTAATTATACGCCCCGTGTTTGCTTTTGACTGTCGCGTGCACAGAAGTTTCTATTTTTAGGCTTTGGCATGTTGTTTGCCGAGTTTTTCGCACTCAACGGTTGCACACGCATTTTTTGATCGTGCTGCTTGGGATAAAATATATCAGGTCAGCGTGACTTGAAATAACAAAAGAGATCGACATGAAGATACTAGGGTGTATATAGAGGATAAAAGTTCGATCTCCTATCTTAAAGAAAATATTGAAAGCTTTGATATAGTTATATTTTATGTATCGGAAAGTATCGTATGTAACTTTAAAATATTGAAATTATCGAAAATGAATTAGAAAACATGTTTTTTAATTTAACTATAAATATCGAATGAATATAGTTTTATCGCATTTTATCTAGTATATGTATCGCAGCTTAAGAAACGATTTATACATTGACTTGCTTGTTAAATATCGATGCAGTGTCCTTATATTCTTTGTTATATAATAATATATAAAAATAATATATAAACATAAAATATAAACACCCCTAGTCTTAGCCAAGTTCAAGGTTTTTTCAGCAAGTATTAAGCTACAATATTTATTTGTATTTTATATAATATTCATTTCAAAAGACTATTACAGCACCTACAAATTTATCTTTTATGTAAAAAAACATTAAAATTAGAAAATATAAACTCAAAAAATGTTCCTAAAACCCCAATGAACTTCCCAAAATCAAACAACAAGCCATATTTCTCCACTAAAACCCAACATTGTCTGCAAGACAAGCTCCCCATAAAATGCGACTAATCAAATAATCATAATAAACTCAAATTTCGTTGTTTATCAGCTGCAACAAAGTGCACTTTGCCTACGATTTTGTGGACACAACAAAGACTTCGATACGCGAAGCACTTTGCATTCCGCATTTGCATTTGCTGGGGTGAAATTGCCGTGATGACTAGAAGCGGGCAACAAAATGCCATAAAGTAGTGGCACTGCGATATGCATCTGCCGCGGGCAGTGTCACAATGCCACAAAACAGATCGCAGATGCCCCTTCCAGAGACCATCTAGGAGTACAGATCCGCCTCCACAGGCACATCCACATCCGCATCCACATCCATTCTGTCCCATCGAGAACTCGTGTCGCCACTGACACGTAAACTATTTGGCACGCAATGCACTTGGCGACTTGCTGATGTTGACGCACATAAAATGCCAAATGCTGTGAAGGATGTCGATGGCGAGATGCCCTCCTACTTTGGGCAATCCCCTTTGCCTCCTGGTCTGCAGTATTTACCCGCTTTTCACTCTCCTCCTCCTCCGGCTGCCCCTGCTGCTGGAAAAGCCAGCAAGCAATTTGCTGGAGACTTCGCTCCTCAGCTCTTCGCTGCAAGCTCTTCGCTTCTGGCAGCGGCATAATGCGATTTGGGAATTGATTGCGCCAGGCACTCGACAAATGTGTGCAGGAGGAGTGCACAATGAGAAAAAAGGGAAAACAACCAAAATATATATTCATCTAAACTAAATTATAAAATAATAGAAATGTACTAAAGGTTGTTATTGCAAGGAAAAGGTAATATTCTTAAACAATATTTCAATAAATTCTTTTAGTTTGAAGATTTCGGATATTTGATTAAGGAATTTCCCGCAGTGTATGCCATTCGTTTCGATAGCAACCTCAACTCCTTGTTCACCGCGAAGAACCCTAAAAACATCAACTAGCTGCGCCAACTCCCACAGAATTCCGCACTCATTTTACGCAAATTACATTTTGCGTTTCGCTGGTCGGTCAACCCCGAATAAAACCGAAAACCACAAAGAGCGATAACATTTTGTATAGAGTTTTTAATAATGCCCATTCATCAGGAAGGAGCCAGCAGTGGGTTTTTGAGAGGTGCTAGGATGCTAGGATGCTAGGAGGGAGGATTTGCCACTTGTAGACCATGTTTGTAAGCCTGTCATTCACTGTGACTTTATTGACGGGCCTCTCCGGCCTCTCTGGCTCGACAGGCGTCCGCCTGGTCACGTGTTGCCAACAATTCAATTTGAAACTTGTAACCCACTTCGCCACCAGCCAAGCCACCCACTAAAATGCAGAGAAAAAAATATAAAAAATAGTAAATTCTAAGATGATGTCTTTTAAAGGTAAAAAATTATTTGATAAAGCATTAAAACGATATTTTTTAACTCAGAAGGGTTATCTTTTAGGTCATGGAATAACTATTTGATATATCATCACTTTATAATAACCCCTTAAATTTCTTTGTGTGTACTGGACCAGCATGACGCATTCATTCATCTCCAGAGCAGGCAAAAGCGGGCAGCTCACGCAGCTCTGGCAGGACAGGACAGGAGGACTCCTCCCTCGGATGAGGACCCGTTGTAGTCCTAGTCCTTGTCCACTTGTCCCATACACTTCTGTTTTGCAACTAACAAATACAACAACAACAAGCTGGGGGGGGGCGTACTCCCAACAACAACAACTGCCGGGCTTCTGATTGCGTTGACAACATTGTGCCATTGTGTGTCTGGGCCATAACGCAAATAGAGATGGCCAATCACATCACGGAGCCCATAAAAAACAACAAAGAAAATAATGCCCCAGAGTTTGGCGAACTTCTTAACTTTATTTCATTATATTTCTCTCTCGAACTATAATGCTTTGGGGCTTGTTTATTATCATTATCCATTTGGCATTGTTGTCCCTTAATAGTTTTAAAGTATTTTAGGTATTTTATATATGGTTTTTGTACCCTTTTTTGTTGTGAATGTGTTTTTAGATATTTATTTATATTAATCTTTTAAAATTTTTTTAAGTCTTTTATAGGTATTCTGCTCTTTTAAGCTTAGTGTGTTCCTCTTTAATCAGCCTCGTGTCACGAGCTGTCTATTCTGTTCAATAAGAACTTCTCTTTTGATCCCAGAGTTTGGTTTGGTCGCAGTCATCGTCATCGTCATCGTCAGCGTCGTATTCGAGGCCTATATGAGACAGCTCGTAAATCACACAAATGTATGCACCCCTTGGCACGCTCCGCCCCCAATTTAAGGGGCTGACAACAGCCCATATTTACCGTAGCAACAACTGGCAGCGAACGGCACTTTTCTAGCACTGCCAGTGGTTAGAAAGATGCACAGAAAAATAAACTATTTAAATTTACAAATTTATGAAAATTTTTAAAATATAAAAAAATATATTTTTAGTACCATTGCTTGATAAACATTAAAGTTATTTAATACTAAAATGCAAATATTAAATTGTTAATAGCAACAAAGCATGAAGCTCAACATTTTTAGGCCACCTTTTTGTCTGGCAACATTTTCTTGGACATTTCACCAAGTTTGATTGAAGTTTTTAATACAAATTCAAGTACTTTCATTGCTTTTGGTAAGTTATAAAATTTACTTTTAAAATAAAATTACCTATTATAAAGTTTTTCAAATATTTTATTAAATTACCCTAAATACTATATTATTTTTCTCCATGTAGTAGGCATGCGTTTGCTCTCCGGGATTTTTAAAACCCTGGGCGATACCAATTTGAATTGCCGGAGGAGGGGTCATCATACTGGCATTGTGTTTATGGAAATTCCGGCCAGCTTTTCTTTTTTTTCCCCTCCCATTTCCATGTCCATGTTGCTGCCACCCTGTTTGGCCTCTGCCCCATTGTTGGTTGCTTACTACGACGTAATTGCAACCATTTTGAGATGACGCATGCCACGCCCCCCTTTTGTTGTGTGTCTGTGCTCTGCTTTGGATTTGCTTGATTTACTTGTTTGGGTTTTGATTTCCGTTTGATTTGTGCGATGAGTTCGGAGGAGCAGGCAGAGGAGGCTCTTTGCCGGAAAGCGTCTTTCGTTAATCGCCTCCATTTTCAGCCCGAGTCTGTCTAATGGTTTAATGAATTCACTGTCTGGCCGCCCCATACCAGGGATCCCATTTCGTAGCTTTTACGAGCAAAACACTTAAATGCAATGGCCAAGTATATTTCACAATGGAGTGCGATTCCCGCTTAATTATGCGCAGGCAGCAGCAGCAGCAGCAGCCAGCCAGACCGAAACCCAAACCCAAGCCGGACGACGACAAGGAAAACGAAAACGAATATGAAAACCCCAGACCGAGACCCAAAACTCAAACCCAAAACGAAATCCTCACTCAATCTAAACGGAGCGGGGGATTCCCCCAAAAAGGAGGATATAAAAAGGGGAAAGGACACGGTCACCAGTTCTTGGTTCGGCATTTCAAAAATTTGCACAGAAAAGCTGAAAGACAAGCCAAAGCCAGTGGCGCATCAACTAGCAACAAACAATTAATAATGGGTAGTAAAAAAAATAGTAAACAAGGAAAATACCTGGTAAATGTAAATATATGTATGTCTATATTTATGTTTACATTTTAATTATGCATTCAAATAAGTTTCTATTTTAATTGGAAAGTTAAATAAAAATTCATTCATTTGGGGAATGTCTTTATTAAATTATATTAAGTACATGTGTATATTTGTTAACCTAACCTATTATATTTTACCTTTCATAAATTCCAAGACTCCTCTAGCATTTTGAATAATATTTAATGGGTATACTCTAAAGAAGAGTTGGCCTTCCCCCCATTTGACATCACTCCCTCCATATTTATCATTACCGTCTGCTCTCATCTATTCAGTGTTTTGTAGCCGTGGCAGAAACAGACGACGGACGAAGGACGAAGGACTTGAAGCCAAAGCCAAGGCAATAACAGAAACCGAAGCAGAAACAGTAACAGAAACAGAAACAGAAGTTGAAAAAGGCAGTGCAAATAAGAGTAAAAACACCAACAGTAGCTTTGACCATCTTGGCTGGCATTTTCCATAAGGACTTTATTACTTTTTCATCTCGTTTCATTCCGTTTTAATTTTATTATGAGCCAAAATGGCAATGGCACTTCACTTGGACCAACTTCATCTCTATCTGCCCCTTCTGAACAAGAAATATACTACATTTAAAGGGGGGAGCGAAAAACAAGTGTAAGCAAATGTCCAAATAACAAAGGGAATTATGCCAACGAGAATGGTGAATGCAGAGAATGGAAATGGTGATGATGATGATGATTCCTCTTTCTTTCGGCTGGAGCGAAACAATTTTTAATTAAATTTTGTGTGTATTTTATACAAATATGAATAATTATTAATGGCAAACACAGGCACAGCACAGACACACCAGTTCCCAGAAACAGACGGCAGACATACAAATATGCCTAGGCAGTTAATGCTAACTGGCGGCAATATATATTATCTGTCTTAAAATAGAAAATGAACATAAGGCGCACATTTGGCATATTTTATGAAGCGATATTCGGGGGGGCGGGTTGTTGGGGCCCTCAACGATTAATTGTCGAGGCTTGGCTCAAAGTGTTGTTGTGCATTTAAATTGCAGATGATTATTTAAATTTCGCATACAATTTACATAATGAAGGTCGCTCCATCTCCTCCCTAGTCGTCGCTCCTTACCCGCTGTTCAAATTAATCAAACAAATTGCTTTAGCCCAGGATCTCTGACTCTTCTATATATATTTCCACACCAGCCCCCACTTTGGCCAGGCCAGCGAAATGAGATGAATTTGGTTATTGGAGCCGCGTCTTTTCCGGTTCAGCCTTCGAAAATGTAATTTGCAAAAATATTTGCTTTCAATAAAATCTAGAGAGAGCATGGGGAGCTGAGCGGAAAATAGCACTGGCTGAAAGAAAATGGCCTTCTCTTTCTGCTGAGCTCAGCTTGGTCCATACATGTGCACACAAACATATTTTCGGCCAGGAAGTTCCCCCAAACTTTTCAGAGGATTTTTTAATAAATATGTTGAAAGGAAAAGAAAAAGTCTTGAAGGGTTGAAAACCCATTACTTTGCTAGGACAATTTTATTTAAATTTATCTTTGACTTATAAAAATTCTATATTATTTACAAGTTGAATTTTATTAAGCCTCTACTTCTTGATAAATATTTCTTTAAAAAATTATTATTATCCCAAGATTTTTTAATGCATTGCCAAACCACTTTCACTTAAATAATCCAACGAAATTCGTTTATAGAACATCCCAAAGCTCCCATAAATATGCCAAAATTTCCCCATTCACATTACCGAATTACAATCAGTTTTCAATCAGTTTTCCCCATTTCCATTTGAATCATTCGCATTGGCTTTTCATTCCGACGGGGCTTGGGGCCAAGCGGCTTTTATATGGCAATTAGCTTAATTCTATTAAAATTCGTATGCAACGTTGGCAAAGCATGGATGGAATACTCATGTTGTTGAAAACGTTGGAGTTTTTGTTGTAATGGCTTTTGAGCGAATTATATTCATCAAAATGTCCATTGTCCACTGCATTATGGTTCACATAATGATTGAGATTACAAAACAAAAAAATAAATGTAATCATGGCATTGTAAATGCAATGTAGAATATCAATTTACATTTAGCATATTAATTGAATTTTTGCTTTTGTCATATTGTCTATTTTGGCTGATGATTTGTGTACACACTCCTCCGCAGAAAGCCACACACTACACACACACACAAAGGGTGTACGCCCTTTTGTGCTTTCGCAGCGTAATTGGAATATTTATTTTTCATTCAATTTTGCAATCACCAAACCGCTGTGAAAAGACACCAACCATTGCCCTGCGCAGATTTACACTGCCATTGTCACTCCCACAGACACCCACACACCCTACAAAGGTAATTGTCATTCATTCGCCGTGTCTGTCTTGGACAGTGCCACTGTCCTCACTGTCCTGTTTGCCAATTTGTGCCAAACTTGTGCGTTAATTATGAGCCGAAATCAACGCGTGAAAAATTCTTTTGTCTCCGCAAATACATCATGCAGTGACAGTTGAGGTTGAAATAATAGCAGAGATGGATGGGAGTTAGATCAAGATCCTCAAAAAACATAATAAAAGTAAATTTCAAGAAATCTGTACAATACGTATTATATTTAAAATATATTTATATATATATATTTAAAAGAATTTAAAAAAAAACTAAATACAAAAAGTAGTGGCAAACAATTTGTTTCATTACCTATAATCAGGTAAATATCAAAATTATTGCAAAAAATAATAAAAGCCATACCAAATCTCTTAAAATATAAACCCACAAATTTGTTGCAAACTTATGTACAATTTTTAAAAACCTACCTACCCCTTTTAACAGTTTGAGAACATATTTTCACTATTTTTTAAGTAAAAAAAAAGTATCTAAAAAAGAGACGAAAGAGATTCCTATTTCCCTAAGCACGAAAGTAAGTACAGTCTTGGCGCAATTCAATGAAATTACCTAATTATTCTTTATTTTAACAAATGTAAATTGTAATATAGTTCCATCCCCGATTGTTTCTCCGTATTCCCTTACAGATATGTGGCTGCATTTGTTTTCGATTAGCTGCAAGCGACAAAGTCAACAAATCAATGCAACTCAAATAGTGACAGGCAAATGGATGCCATTGAGCGGAGGTATTTTTCGGAGGGAACCGCAGGGAGCCGAGGGTTCAGACAATTGGGGTATCCTACATACAAACATTCATGCATGTTTTCAAATGCCCCAAGGGCCGCACACACATTTGGTGCTCTAAATTTCATTTACTTTGTTACTGAGCAACCGAAACGCCAGTCAGCAACAAAAACAAAAATATCAGTCGGAAAATGTAACCAATCATCAGCAGCGTTTACCCCAAACCCCCACGATTTCCCTTATTCAAACTCTCCCTGCAGGCATATAATGGATACAAAGTTGCAATTAGCGTTGCAAATCGAACGTTTTGCAATTAATTATAAAGCATGGCAAAGAAATCATTTGCAGTTTAAACAAAGGATGAATAATCTATGAGACTGAAGCATAGAAACAATAGGACAGAAAGGGATAGAGCGAGAGCAGTAAATTATGGGGAAAATGCTTTAAGCTGGGATATTGAATAACATTTATTTAATATGGAATAGGTTAATAAAGTCATATCACTAGAAATGTATAGAATAATAAAGGGAAATAAATATTTAAACATTTATTTTATATATATAAATATAAAGCTTCCTTTAAAATCAAGTTTAAAGCCCTTATTTAACTAAAAACTACTGTTTACTATCCATAAACACCTTCTTCAAGGCTTATACCAACTCATTATCCCACCCAGTGCATTTGTAAGGACTCGGAAGCTATGCTTGGTGTATTCCCCGAGAGCTATTTCCATTTATCCCAACCTCGGCCATGTTCTCGCAATGATTTCCCCAGATGGCACTTAAGGCTCTTAAGCGGGGAAAAGAAATCCGCCCACATAAATAACGGGGGGGAAACCCACAAGAATACACCAACACACACAGTCACTCTTAAAAGCATGTATTCAGCATATAAATAAAAATGTCATCAAAAGCATTTAAAAATTTGCAAAATGCGAAACACAAAATGGGCGAATTATTCAATTTTTGGACCGCAATTCATAAGTAGGCTAAGGCCATAGCCATTCTCTCTCCACTTTCCCATAGGAAATATTCGCATTTTCATGCCGAGATTTTCCGGCAGAAAAGGAATTATGACGATTAGATTATTACGCATACTTGGCGATTTATGCGATTAAGAATACGAGAAAAATGAAATAGGAGTAGAGGTTTGCAGAATGCAACTCAAGGGGTGGCTTCTCTTATATTATTTCTACCAGCAAGTCCACAAGTTGTTATTGTCGAACATCAAAAGAGGAGGAAAAATAAGGAAGGCGAGGGGGTGGCCCAGACAAGAAAAAGAGATGAGCTCAGCTGCCGTCGTCTGATTTTTTATAACCCCAGAAACTGAAATACCAGCAGAATCATATTAAAAAATGCCAAATGCTGAGGCAACCGTCAAATCATCTGCGGAATTGTCATCAAATTGAAAGCTCTCTGTTTTTTTTTATCCTTTAGCTAAGCTGCAACGCGTGGCTGCCTTTTTTCCATTCTCCTGTATATACGTTTTTATTGTCATCATTTATGGCTTTTCCTTTGAGGGGGAGGGGCTTTGAAAAACCCCTTTTCCATCGAAAATAAAAAAAAAATTGGGAAAAATATCAATCGCTGGTGCTTTCAGGATTTGGGTCAAGTCCTGGTGGCTGCTCTCTTGTAATTAGCACAGATAAGAGCTCCGCCATTAAGGCATTAAGCGTGAATTCAATTCCACCAGCTGGCTGGATATTTTTGATCCTTTAATGTCCTTGCTTTCTGGGGGTTCCTTTAATGCCTCACTAAGCCCGAATAAGTGACCGTGGAAGAGGGAGGGATTGAGAGGCATTTATCAAAAATGGGATTGTGAAAAGGTTTCGGCTCTGCAACTCCCATTTTTTGATCCTTTTAGCTCTTAAAAACTCACGAATTTAATTTTAAAGTTCTCATTTATCAAAACGCAAGGGAAAATGTTAACAGAAGGTTTAGGTTTGGTTTGAAATTGGATTGTATTTTTCTTACTTAAGCTTAATTTTCTGTTAATTTATAAAATGCCTCTATGACCAAATTCCCTTTTAAATTCTAGTTTGAATCTCTGAAAAGTTGTGAAATTAAACAAAAGGACATTGCACTAAATTTCGCTTGACTTTGGCCCTTACTCCTAATTTTTATTTTCTGCCTCCTGGCTAGCACTTCTGTGGCCGCATTCACGTCGCGACAGTTTTTGTCTGGCCTGCGGCTGTTGATGGTTTTTTAAAATTTAACTGCAAAGGCTTCTTCTTTAGACCTTCTGGCGAGCCCCGGCGTTCCATGCCCTTTGTGTCCTTTCTTTATTGAGCATTTAAATTGAACAAGTTGCCGCCAATCGATTGTCGATTGCCGCAATCGCTCCTTTCCCTGTTCTTCCTGGTTGTTTTTGTTGTTGTTCCTGCTGCCCGGGGCGTGTTAATAAATCGAGTGACTCTCATGTGTCGATAATTATGCCATTGATTGCTTAATTGCAATGCATATGCAACTCGGTTCCATTCCACTCCAAGGCCCTCCTGCCTGGCAATTCCCGTGCGACTCGTCCTGCAATTTAATTGCAAGCTTAAAGTACACACTCAGGACTCTTAACCATGTACAAAGCGAAAAAAGGATTTTTAAAAATATATATTAAAATCAAATTAGGATAAAATATGAGAAAACTTCCAAGCCGAAAGGTTATTTCTTTTTAGTATAAGTAATTTTTTAATGAAAAATAGTTTATAAATAAAGTTAACTTATTCCCAAACAATATTGTTTATTTTATATATTTTTTAAATTTTCTTTCAGTACTTTGTCACAGGACGAAAGGACTCGGCTTGCTGTCACTTCTGTTGTTTTTGTCGCTGTTTTTGTTGCCGTCGCCCTGGCACTTTGCATGCATTTCATTTTAATTTAATTTCAGCCGCCTTTTGCTTTCATCTTGCGCCTGCCAAAGGACACTTAGCATCCTGGCAGCAGCAGCAGCCCAGGACTCGGGCCTCGGGACTCGGGACTCTCGAGGGTCTCGCATGTGTGGCATGTGCAACAACTTGAATTATGCACACGAGACTTTGCCGCCCCATCCCCTTTGCCTTTTTCCGCCTACGTCCGCCTCTCTTTGGGACGTCCAACTGCCACGCCCCGTGGCGACCTTCAACAATTTCCCCCAAAATACGCAACACTTGAGCTCAGAGGAATCAGCATAATGAAGGATCCCACTGCCACCGATGACGATGTACAAGTACGAGTGTAATGGAGATGCTCGAGGAGATGCAGATAATGGAATGCCAATCAGGGGATGCATTTCCGTAACCGGAGAAAGGGAAATTGCAATTGCATTATCCCGCTAAGGGATAAAGCTTTTACTCCACGGAAAATATCTTAAATATGTAAAAGATCAGCAAGATCTTAAGATTAAAGAACAAGATTATTTATTTCATTTATTTCTTAAAATAAAAATTCAAGAAAAATATAATTCATAAATTTAATCAGTGCTTTTTCTGCCCTGCTAACCAAAAAACCGAGACCTCATTTCATTTCGCCTTGATTACACAAGAGGACGGACGACCGACTTGCTAATGCAGGCATACAAACTCACAACCAGAAGAGCAGAGAGGACGAAGGACTCATGCAAATGACAGCCATTTCCGGAGCTTCGTGAGACAGGATACTTTGTCATTTAGTCGCATTTAGTCACATATTACTCGTACATTTGCAGATTTGCCAAGTGCTCGTCGCCACTTTCCATTCACAACCAAATGCTTGCAGTTCGATTCATTGAATGGCCAACACTCAACATTCAAACACACTTTTACATTCACACATTTACATTAGGGATGACAGAAAATGTTTGTATATTTATACTGTATTCGATATTCGATAAAGAAATTAAATTTTAACGTTGCGATATATGGGAATTTTTAAAGAAATAAAGTTAAAACAATTTCCTACTATTTCTTATTAGCAAACATATTTTAAAATATTTAAATTATTTAAAAGTTTGTTCAAGTCAAAGATTACGATAAATTACGATATGATATCAAAAGCGATATTGTTTTCGATATATCATATAGTACTTTTCCTCAATAAACACCTCTTTTTAACATTCTAGGGTTGTCAATAATCGATTATATTATTAATATTATGGAAATGTTACAAAAATAGTTAGAAATCAATATTAATCTATTAAACCAAATGGAATATTCAATAGAAGGTATAAAGTTTAATTATAATTATAAATTATTCTTATTATTTTAGGGAAAATAATTTTTACAAATCAATTCTCAATTCCTCATTCAGCAAGATAAAATTAAAATAAAATATATAATAAATTTTTAATAAATAAATAGTATCGATATACTTTCGATATTTTCCCAACTCAACCACAAACACACATACACACACACACTTAATAAAAGCCACACGCACGCAGACAAACACGCACAAGTACACACATTCGGTTTATTAAATAATTACGCTCTAATTGCAAAAGTGACTGCGGTTGAGCGAGCTTTTGGCACTCCAAAAATAATGCCAGAATCTTGTTGGGCCCAATGTGTGAATAATGCGGGATCCGGAATACGGATTTGGCATTTCGGACTGAAGGATGTTGGATTTAGGCTGGAAATTGCCACAGTTCGTGCCTCATTTAGTTGCAATCAACTTGATTGAGTGGGTAAAATGGGAAAATTACCGAAAAACTCACTCAGCTCAGTCGGCTTGCTTGTCTGCACGCAAAATGAAAAGGCAAATGAAAAATTACTCGCAATTTTATTCTTAGCTACACACACACTGGGTTTTTGAGTTTAACCCTTGTTGACCATAAAACAATTGTGAAACGTGCGTATTCCATAAAAATTAATATAAGGAAATTGCATATATATTGCTTACTCTCCCCGATATAACATATATGGTAGTATGTATATTCCATACTGGCTCTTGTGTCAACATATTCGACTGAGGCCGAAGCATAAAGAATTTTCACGTGTATTTACACATCTGCTCTGGCATTTTCCATTTTTCCGTATTTTCTTTTCATACATTTACCTCGGTGAGCTATGCAGCGGAAAAGCAAATTCTACGGAAGCGAAACACTGTTAATTGAATATATAAAATAAAATTGAAATTGGTTCGACTTTGAGGAATTTCAGAACAGAATCACGGCCTGTACTAGAAATGAAATTCAAGGGGAAATAATTGTGGGGGAAAACGAGATTCTCTTCTGACGATATCAAGTAAATAATGTAAGTTGGATATATATCATATATTCTGTATATATTTTTGTAGCCAAGCAGCGATTAATTTTATTAGAAGGATTGAATGCATATAGTGTATATATTTTCTTATAAACATTAACAGCACGAGCTGTTAAATTTTGTAAATAAAAATTAAAAGATATTTTTAGCTAGGTGAGAAGTAATTATTTAAGACTTAATATTTAATATAATATTAGTATTAAATATAATTAGTAGGATATACAAATAACTCGTATCTCTGTTTTATTTTTTCACTGGGAACTTGGGATCTTGAATGGGAAAACTGAGAGCATAAATGGTCTTATCATTTATACAAAAATATATCCATATATGTATATATGTATATGTATATGTACTTTCTGCGTTCTTTGAGTTCTCAGATTTTGCGAGTAATTAAATTAATATATATCACAAGCTGGCTTCATTAAAAGCTAGCAGTAAACCCATAATCAGAATCACATAAGCAGTCGGCCAGCTAAGAACTAAAATGTTCAAGTTTTCTTTATTTCTGTGGATTGGATTAACTGCCTGGAATTTACACATATCCCAGGCGAAACCCAAGAATAATGATGATTCGAAAGATGCTCTTCAAGACACCCCAACATATAGTTTGCTTCTGAGCAGGTTAGAGGAGGAACGGATCCGAATGGAAAATCAACGGATGGAACTGCACACAAAGCTCCATCCATGGATGGGCTTAAGGCAGATCGGATCGAGAACTTTCGTAATTGGACGATATATCGATAATGATGTTATTACATTTAATCAGGCATATGTAAAATGTCGTCAACTGGGCGGTCATTTAGCGTCCATACAAAGCCAAGAGGAATTCGATAACATTTTAAGAGATCCAGAACTTCAGAATAATTCAGAGTTTTGGCTTGCCACCAACGATCAGGCAGTGGAAGGTCACTATGTCTCTATTGTCTCGAATAGGACAGCGCCATTTTTGAAGTGGAAAATTGGAGAGCCCTCAGACAAAGATCACACGAAAAACTGTGTGGCTTTGTCTAATAGCTTTATGTTCAATGCTGATTGTAATGAAAGAAAAAGCTATATTTGTCAGAAAGGCATGCTTTAATTATGTCTTATTATACTTACCACAAACATAAATAAACAGAAACATATTGATATATTTTAAATTGTAAGAATATGTATTACCACACTTTTTTAATGTTTTATTCTTTGAAGTAAAAATAATGTGGAATAAATAAATGATATTCTGATATTAATATGATATTATTTGGCGTTTTAATTCAATCCATGAAATTATATTTTGTCTTTTAAATACTTCCTTTCTCTATCAGCTTTTACTTAGTTTCGACTCACACTGGAATGTACTATTGTTATACTGATATTCAGTATCACAAAAAACGAATTTCCTGTATATATAGTATTATTAGAAAAAATGCACTTCAGCTTCTTAGATAAATTACGCTTCGAAAGTCAGCAAATTATTTTAGACTTAGTTCATTTAAGGCGTCAGCCGAACAAGGGAGGCTAAACTAGCTGACATTATGGAGTTACTAACTGATAATAAAATTTATAAGGAAGAAATTTACAAGAAAGTGTCTTCAGTGAGTTAATAGAAGAACCCAGAGACAAGCATCTAACCTTGTTGCTAATAGTAAGCATTCCAAGTAATTTATTTGCCATTAAAAATGTATAAAAAATTAATAAATAAATTTTATTAAAATTAAAGTTAATTTAAAATCATTATTTCTGCCTAAAAATCTTTCAAAATTTCAGCCGAAATTTAGAAGGCCAACCTAATTCCACTTTGGACTTGCCACAACCCGCCCAGGCCCCCTGAGTGTGTGTGTGTGTGTGTATTTTGTGTGCCCTTGCCCTGGTTGTGTGTGTACGTGTGAGGGTACATGTGTGCAACGCGTTGCAACACTCCGCGGACAGTACGTGGCCATAATTAAATGTCGACATGCAACGCGGCGCTGGAAAGTATGCTATATGCATGCAGCTGGGATTTCCTTTCGTGGGCAAGGAAAACCGAACTAGGACACAAAAAAAAAGGGAAAAGAGTTTCCTAATGGGAAATACGAAAGAGATTCCACTGGTATGCCGCTCGCTTTCTCTTCTTTTGAGCCTGCACGTAATGATGTAATAAAATCATTTCACACCTCATGAAATGCCGGCAATTTCCGTTGAAATTCGATTGAACTTCCTGCTTTCAATCGAAACTCGTCGCTGGGGCCGGGCAATAGTGGACTAGGCACGACCCAGGATTGCATACGTGGCATGTATATCATTATCCTGACACCCATCCACCCCCACACACACAGAGGCACACTCTCAGGAAATACATTCCAAGTCTCAAGCGACGCTGACGTTTTAATTTTATTCGATTCCCAAACGATACCGACCAGAGAATGCTGCGAAAAAAAGAAATTCTTGACTCAAAATTGATTGAAATGATATTGCAAAGGCGTGATATGGCCAGAGCCTAGGCAAGAGTGCACTGCAAAATTATATAAGCTGTCATTAAAGCCTTGGAAAAACTATATTTAATTATAAATTTCAAATTAAATGAAAAATTTAAGTATTTATATTATTTTTTAGGCTTCATATTAAAGCTAATCTGTTCCTCTTTCTATATTTTTAAATTTATCCTCAAATTTTGCTCTCTGTAGATGCGTGGGTGATCGGATACTGAAGGATTCCTTTAGTTCAATGCCTCTTTCGCATTCTCTGCCTTTGTTGGAAATCGTAAAAAACACAGGAAATCATTTCGTCATTCCATAAATTGTTATGTCGTAAATCTCCGCAATCAAATGGGCTGCACACGTACGCACACACAGAGGCAGCTGCTATGTCCTTATCAATGTGTGTCCTTGAAGCTGTCTGCGCGCTTTTTTTTTTTTTTTTTGTGTGTGTGTGTCCTATCCTGCGCTTTCCTGTCGTTGTCTGTGGCCAAATTGTTGCCTTAGTCTCAGCATCAGTTTCAGTTTGTGACTGCCTGAATTTCGGCCAGCAGTGATTTGCCCAACTAACCAAAAACTCTGCGGGCCACTGAAGATGGGCCTTAACCCTTGGGCTGGCTAAGGGGGTCAAAAGGAGACGAGAAGTTTAAGTGAGATAAATATGGAAATATACAAAATGGGTTAGGTAAAAGAAATTACTAAACAAATAAATTGAAAAATGTTTATTTATTAATTTAGAGGTAGAAAAGTAAGATATAAAATTAAAAATGAGTGCAATTTAAAACTATATATTTTATAAAGAAATATACTTTTAATTTTATACAAAATTTGAAATAAAATATCAATACTATTTGAA
>JAEIIJ010000138.1:0-12466 GCA_018904815.1 Drosophila ogumai
ATGTAAAATGTATTTGTCTTTATATTTTAAATACTTTTCGAGGACTTTGAGTCTATAAATTGAATTCGGTTGTAATCTGGGCAAGCACACAAATACCCTCTGTGAGGATATGACTGGCAGGAGCTGAGGTTGTTCCTGCCGCGGCTGCCGTGGACAACGGATAAGGCGATAAATTTATTTTAAAATAAAATTTACTTCCCCAATGTCGTCTTCCCCCCTCGACAGCACACACAACACCCTCGCCTGTTTAATTTTGTTTGCTTCTCGGGGGCGCAGGAGGAGATCCTGTTTAAATATGTATTTTCTGCTTGCGTTTTTTTCTCTGCTGTATTTTCCGTATTTTCCCCCGTTGTTATTGTTGTACCTTCTGCTTACCTTAACGGCAAAAAAATATTGTTGTGTCCTGCACCGTATTTAAATTAAAATGTTATTTATGTCAGCTGTTTGATTTCTTAACTTGGCCGGCGCGCCGCCCCATGCAACCACCAAGCGACCAAACGACCAAGAGTCACCAAGCCACCAAGTCCACAGGCCAGTCTCTCCAGTCTCCTGTTTTCCCATTTTCCTGCGACCGCTTTCTTTTCTTTCTTTCGTTTTTTTTTCCCAGGGACAGCGCGCATTATTTTCCTCGTTTTATTTTTATTTTTTTTTGGGCCGCTTTCCTTTTGTTGTGTTTTTAGAAGAAGTCGCCGGGCAAGTAAGCGGCTTAGTTAGTGTTAAACGGCTGGTAGCGATGCGAAAAAAAATAAATAGGTGGGCCAATAGGTGGGGAAATGTCAGTCAATGCTTAGAAGAGGAATATTTCTGAAATATTGGTTAGTTTTGGGTAGTTAGCTGGGCCTTACGAGCTGGGGTACAATTATTTTTAAACGTTTGTACAACTCTTCATTCTCTTCATTATCCTTGGAGGCTTTTCTATATTTTATTGTTTGCTTATTTTATGTTTAAATAACTGAAGCGGGCTGAGTAGAGCCTCTGTATTTGGATGGCCTGATCCCTGGTCCAAACGAAGGCCCCAACAACACCTTGAGCCGGAACAAAGGACTCTACTCACACACACACACAAAGAGAAGCACTCACACATGTCCATTTGGGTTTGTTTTTGGGGCAGGGAAAGGGCGGCGGCAAGTGTGCGGCTCATTTGTCAGTTCGTTCGCTTGGATAATTGTCCTGCGATAAACAAAATTAGCAGCAATTTACGCGAAAATAGCAGAATGCCTATATATATGTGTGTGACGGGGGTTATAAGGACGAAAACGACAAGGAAAACGGAATGAATATGGCCAGAGAACGGCGACAAATGCCATCAGCAGCGTCATCAGGACAAAAACACATTTCGCCGCCGTCCTTGTATGTTTCTCTCCCTCCAGCGCTGCCTGTGGGCCGGGGTAACCTAACCCAAATTTATAGTGCCAGGATATTCATGGAGGATGGAGCCAAAGCCCCCGGATTCGGGCGGTGGACCCTTCAACATTCGTTATAGTTTTGATGAGTGGCATTAATGAGTCGTCTCTCTGTCTGCGTCTGTCTGCCGGGTGCCGGGTGCCGGTTCTGCTGGATCCGGCGGGCTCTTCTTCGGGGGTTGGTTGACATTAATGACACCCACACATGGCATCCAATTTGACAGTCAACACGACGACAAATTAGTGAAATCACAACTGCTGCAACGCGCCCTGCCATTCCACCAAATCCCTACCCACTAGCCAAGTTCATTTTGCCATCGCCAATCCGGCATTAAAGTCACGCAACAGCTAACAAAAAATTAAAACAACACACTTAAAATGCCGGTAGCCCACTTTTTCAGCTTACAGTTGAATAATTTTTCGTATGACCCTCACTTTTATTGGTTTTTTATGGCAGAAAAAGTAAATATTTGTTTTAAAAAAGATATAAATTAAATAAATATTGTAATAAAATATATATTGCAATCCCTTTTCCAAGACATAACTTTCTAAAATGTTCTAAAAGGTCCTTCTAAAATCAAAGCTATTTTTTTTAAGGAATCATTAAAGCTATCTCAAAGTTATATAGAATGTTTTGGAGACTAGGCTGAACTTTTACTATAATAAGTACCTCAAGGCGTAGAGGGTCAAGGGTGCTATAGATACTCTAGATCTGACAACACCTTTAAAAAGCAAACACCCTTGAACGTTTGTAAAGCATAGTATCCTTTGCCAGATCCTTGCCACTCTCTCTCCCCTCCTGAAAACTCCATGTGAGTGGCGTCAGCTGCTCCTGGCGTTGACCAAATAAAATCAGGGCACATCTCTTGCCGGGCTCGCAAATTTCTCTCTCCCAGCGATAGCTATCGACAGCAATCGAAATGTAGTGGCGGGGCATGAGTTATTTATGGCTTTTAAGTGACAGCCAGATCGGCTCTCAGAATCGGAATCCGGAATCGGAATCGGAATTGGGATTGGGATTGGGATTGGAGGTCCCAAGCTGTCATCTTACATATGGAGATTTATTTCTCGACTGCTAAGCGCATTTGTAAGCATTTTTAATAGAGTCCAGATAGCAGAATGCGGGGTGGTTCAACTACAGTGGGTTAAGTGGCCAAGACACTGGAGTGGAGTGGAGTGGAGTGGCATAGGCCTGAGGCAGTCAACAAATTTCGGCTCAGATTTAACGCTGAGATTGTAACAAGATTTTCACGGACACTTTATGAACAAACAGGCACAAATCTCTTGGGAGGGGGAAAATCTTGAGCTTGAACTTTCCTTGGGCCACTAAAGGCGGCTTCTTAAAGATGTTAAATACTTGTGTATTTATAATTTTGTGATACAAATTGTGGGGGAATTTTAAAGACAATAAGTAACAAAAAAGAAAAAACTAACTGGGAAGGATAGAACAAGTTGGGAATTAAGCGATGGATTTAATTATTTTTATTAAATCTGCTTAATGTTTAAGAAGGTTTAGCTACTACATATTACTAATTTAAAGTTAATATAAAAAGCCCTGAAATAAATAAATTAAACGCCTAAGGACAAGCTCTCAAGAAGATCTACCAATTATAGTATATAGTATAGCCTGCTCATTGACATTCTCCTCCTGCCAGTCCCTCCAGAATGATAAAGCCATTTCGGCCAAGTTCATCGAAGTCGGGCAGCAGCAGCTCCTTCAGTACAAGTTCAATATTTGACTTTAAGCCACGAAGAGGACAGGTGGTGCTGGCATATGGCAGACTTTATCGAGGGATGCGACAGCCACAAAGGAGATTTCACTCCCAAAGTCCTCTCTCGCGTGTGTGGTGGAGAATTTTACTTAATTTTATTATAAAACCAAAGAAGGCCAGGCGAGGGAGTTGCCCTCCGAATTTTCCCCTGCAGCTGATAAGGCAGCAGCAGCAGCAGCAGCAGCAGCAGCAGTAGCAGCAGCGTCTTGTGACTTTGACTTTAATGACTGGATTTATAGGTCCTTGGAGATAATCTCGGCCACCGAGCTGCACACACTCCATCTATATCTATCTCTCTCTCGCTCTATATATATAGAAAAATAGCTGCTGTTTTGTTTACCAAAGTGAACTGGCAGTGGGATGGGATGGGCTCGGATGGGATGGGTGGACAGAGGAAGACGTCCTCGTTGTTACAGGGTAATTAACATCAAAGCCCCGACAAAGCTCATAAAAAGGAGCCAGCAGCTAGAGAGCTGGCGAGATAAACAAGCTCACATGCGAGACTTCTCTCGGGAGGAGAGGACAAAGCGCCGGGAGGAAGTGTGGTCCTTGGTCCTTTTGGTGGGGGGGTGGTGTAGTTGGGGAAACGTAGCTGGAGTTGGAGGTCATCAACTTGTCTGGAGTGACGACGTGAGCGTTTGGCGACTATTTCCCAAGCTCCTGTTCCTGTGAAATAATGTTGACAGCGCCAAAAAGGATGCGGCACACACACACACACACACGAGTCCTTGATAGGCAAGATGGGTTGGCAGGCACATGTTTGAAGCAATTAAAATCAGATAAGTTATAGAAAATGGCCTGTCGACGACATTTAGATATGGCGATTCTTTCCAAAAAAGAGAGAGAGAGAGGGGTGTGTGTTTTTATGGCACTATGGTTAGATTCTATAATAAGTTCACAATAAATTGAAATTAAAAAATATAATTTAGTATCATTAATAATAATAATACACAATTTATAAAGCACCTAGGATCAAAGATTTTAATATTATCGATTTACTTGTAATTGGTTAGTGATCTTTTCCATTCGATATATATTCTTAGGGGTATTTTAGATATCTTAAAAATGTTAATATTATATTTATAATCCGGTGTTGGGTTCAATAAAAAATATACCAATAAACTATGTACATTAATTAAACTTTCCAATGTTTCCAATTTTCTAAAGATTTTTGTGGATAGTGTCATATGTCTACAATTGGCCAAAACAAAGATAGCATTGGGGACATTGGTCCCGTGTCCTTTCCGCTCCTTTATATCCACATGTCTGCCTCAGTCCATCTCCTCTCCCCGCTGGCCGTCTCTCTGTTGTCTTCCGTTATGTTACGTTACGTTTGTCACGCCGCCTTTTGTCCTCCATCCCGCCTGGAAGGCCTCTTCCGTTTTTGGCTGACAACCGCTTCACGTCGTTGCCTTTGCCATAATGAATTTCAACGAACGGCGAACGGCGAACGCCTAACAGCGAACTGCAAAGTGCCAGCGCAAAGTGACAGCCAAACGAGCAATCTCCATATATCTCCATGTGCATGTCTACATGTATTTCATACATATAGTCAGAGGCGTATAGTCAGAGGGCTAACGATACCTTTAAATTATCACAAATTATCATCAAACCGCAAAGCTTAGCCTGCCGATTTTTGTTCTATTACCACGCTTTGCCTGCACTGCACAAGCCTGAGCAAACAAGAGAATTTACTTCTAGAGTTGTTAGCAATCTTCGGTCTCTGTGAATACTAATAATACTAATTTTATAATACTAATATACCTAAGTATAGTAATAATAATACCCCTGCTTTGCGACGCCTCTGCTCATAATATCGCACTTTTCCGGAACGCGTGTGCATGTGTCTGAGTGTGCGTAAAGGTGTGAAATATTTTTCGGGTTCAAATGATGGTAAACATGGAGACATGGCATTTGTGCAATCCGCACAATCCACCAAACAAGCCCCAACTCCTGGGATTCCCAACAGTCCCAACTCCCAATTGCAGACTCCAATTGGAATCGC
Organism: Drosophila ogumai; assembly: GCA_018904815.1. Classification (NCBI taxonomy): domain Eukaryota; kingdom Metazoa; phylum Arthropoda; class Insecta; order Diptera; family Drosophilidae; genus Drosophila; species Drosophila ogumai. Next base: position 5,181 of record JAEIIJ010000138.1, read on the forward strand.
AAGGGGGTGGTGGACGGACAGGCGGCGCTGTTGGTTGGCAAAGTGGAAAGCGCTGATGTATTCATGGCCTTGACGTTAACGGAGTGACAAAGTTCGCACCCTTCACAGCGAAAGAAAAATAATGGCAAGGCTTTGCAGACCAAGGATGACGAATATTGGATACCCTGTAATGCAGTTTAGGCATGACAATTATTACATTTATTTATTTACTAAGAATTATCAATTTTAACATTATTTTTGTGCTGACTGTTTTTAGTTTAACAAACTTTACCCACCATCCAATATGCCCTTTAGAAAACGTACACCTTAAGAGCAATAAAAAAAAAGAACGCAGCCACCTTAAAAAAATTCGCACGCTCTTGTTATCGCAATTTGTGTGTGTGTGTGTGTGCGAGGTCCTGCGAGGACAAGAGAATCGAGTTGGGGTTGGAGGCTAAAGCAAAGCGTGAATCCTTGGGATTCCTTAGTGCGCCATTCGGACAGCTTAAATGCGAAATTATTTTCAATGTAGGCGGACGTTAAGCGATGTCCTTGCCGCTTAATGATGTCCTTAAATGGGACTACTGTATTAGGCACTTGTTTGTGTTTGGCTCATAAACTGGCTTTGATTTTGTGTAAAAGAAAGCTGTTTAGGCAGGGAAAATCGTTTAAAAAAGCAAAGGAAAAATTAACCCTAAAAAGTTGAATTCCAGAAAACTTTCTTCTTAATTGTAAGCGAATTATTTTAGTTTTAGCGCAATTCTTCTTTAAACGTATGGAAAAATATTTGTATGAGTGTACATTTCCCTTTTTTGGTGCCACTTGAGCTGCATCATCAGTGTTATCCACATTCGCTGGTTGGTTTTTCCAGCTGCTTAACAATTTCTGCAGTTCTTTGGCCAGGATCCCCAGGATCCCTAGAATTTGCAGTTGCAGCCTCGCCTCCTTATTGTCCTGACAGGCTTTTGTTGATTTCTAGCTGACTGGGTTCCCCTTGGTTCGTTTCTTCCTTTCTCTGCTTTCTTTTTCTCTCGGTTTTTCCTCTCTATTTTTTTGTTGATTTATTTATTATTATTATTATTTTTTTTTTGGCCCCACGGCTACCTTCTCTCACATCCTGCGGCTGAGCGAGAGGGAGAGGCAGAGCGAGAGAGAAAGGCATCTGGCAATTGCCGACTCCTGATTGGACACATCCCTGCGACACCCACACACATGCGGCACCCACACACACTGCCGCAGGAGGAGAACCCATATACACACATATATATCCTGGCCACTCGGAGGCTCCACCCACAGCAGAAGCAGCAGCAGTGAGCTTCGTCCTTATATACTCACGCGTGTGCCACATAGGAGCCCCTGTCCTTCCGCTGACGTGTGTGGAATCCTTCAGGGGGTGCTGCTCATCCCTCCCTACATGGTACTCCCTCCATATATCCTTCCAATAGAGCAGATAAATCGATTCCGCTTTCAGAAAGCTTAAGCCCACACACACATTTTGTTGTTTTCACATCCATTTAGTTGATTTGTTGCCGGAGAACCGAGCAGAAACAGCAAAAAAAAAGAAAAAAAAATAATGCTTATAATTAAATTAAACATAAAACATTGCGCCAAGGCACATGGCATTTTATTTTAATCAAAGTTTGGCCAACTTTTTCCGGCTCTGAACACGAATTTGTCACACAAGAAGGCTTTCAGTCTGTGTCTCTTTCTTGGCTCTGTCTCGGTTTCTGTTTTTTTGTTAGGTTTATGAATGGTTTATGATTTTATGTTTCAATTTAAAGGTAGTTTTAATAAAATAAGTAACAATATATTCAATATTTATAATAAATACCAAGGGAAGTAAAATAGAAAACAAAACTGAACTAAAACAGAGGTTAACTAGTATCGATAGCTTCGATATATTCAGGTTTATGATAGTTTCGATCTTTTCGATAACATATTTGAGCGTAATATCGATATTAGGACTTTTCCTCTCTCTAAAAGACACTTTAGATTATTGTTTATTTAAACAAAGCCCACAAAAGAGTGCAGAAATGAAACAATTGTTTGGGCTTATCGACTTATAGATAACATTTCCTCCCTGTTTGCCTTTGTGCTTTTCTTGGATGTACCAGAGGGAGGATGGTGTAGTAATGGATAGTGTGTAGGTAATGGGTTGGGGGACACGGAATTCTGGACTAATTTAACATTCCGCTGGCAATTCGTCGGCAAGTGAAGCACGAACACACGGCGGCACGAACTGAACTTAATGCGATCAGAAGCCCAAGGTGAGCCTTCGACCAGGAGCTCTGGCCTGGCCAGTAACTGGTGGTAGTGGCTGCTAACTGGTATCTCCTCGCTGGCATTTGGGATGGGATTGGGTGTGGTATTGGTCCTCGAACCTGCTGCTGATAATCCTGGTGAAAAGTTGAAAAGAGCAAAGGGAAATGATTTCATTACCAGACACGTCCAAGGGCACTGTAACAAAAGAAGGTTAAGGAAACTATGGATGATTTTCGACAATATCGATAAGGTAATATATCGATACCTTTTTGGATAGTTTTGTTAATCTCTCGATATAGATTTTAATCAAACATTATGCTTTTTGTATTTGTTTTACAAGGCATATTTCTTGATCCTTACTTGGTGCTTCCTACTTATTTGTCTCTGTGCATTTTTTGGGGGGGCCAAAAGTGTGCGAAAAGTCTTAGCGCCGAGCGTGTCACGTACGCTTTTATTAAGCCCGCCGAGCGTCGAGCGGTGGCATCGGCATTGATTACCAATTCAGCGGTCATCTAATCACGGACGGGTCGGCGGAACGTGCCGCCTCTTCTATATATTTACCGTAACCTTCTTAATTTTTTTTTTGGGGAGGGTGCAAACTCTCAGATGCCATTGATGGCAGCTAATTAAAACGCACTAAAAGCGGTCTGCAAAATGTCTTTCGTGAAGCACCAAAAGCTGGGCAGCCAATATTTTATGGAATGAAATCAATTCAAGAGCGGGTTTAATCATAAATAAGAATTATAAATAAGGAAATAAAAAATATTTTTTTAATTTTTTTAAATTCAGAAAATCCCTTAGATTTGAAATTCTTAAAAAAATTATTTTAAGAAATATTCTAGAAGGAAAATTTAATAATATATAATAGTTATAGTTATAAAACATTTAAGATAAAATTTAAATTGTATTTTGAATAATTATTAGTAATAAAATATATTATATGCGATTTAACAAAATATTGGGTATCTCACACTTTTTGCTCTAGCTTTCTTTTTTGTTTGCTATTTTTTTTTGTTGTTTTTGGAATGGGTTTGCTTCGTCACACTACCCATGCGCGAGTTATGAGCCATAATTTGTGTAAGCGCCAAGTGTCGCCCATCCTTGCCCAGCTTTTAGTTCCAAAATCCCAATCGCAGTCTCAATCCTCGCGAGCTGCCTGTGAGCTGTGAGCTCCTCGCAGCGACAAATGCGGCGGCAATTTAGTTAATTGCCTGCAATTATCCTAATGAGCGCCTTGCCTTCACAGCGGAGAAGGAGCCAGCCTTCATGGCTGTTAACCCTCCTCCTTTGCCGCGGCCGTATATCTTCTCCCTTGGCTGACTTATTGTATTTATGACCTTATGGCGTTTTGCCATGCATAAAACAATTAATGCAACAACAAGAGCCACGTTTATGCGAGAGATACACACACAAACACACTACACACATTTGCTAATAATTAGACAAGTTTCGCCTCGGCGATAAATGGCAATCTGATTGAACCAGGCATCAATCATAGATTCACCCAAGAACTGAAAGCTTCACGTAGAAAAACTAATGGCTCAAGTTGGGCTGTAACTTGAATAACTAAATAATTTTTATTTAAATATTGTAATATTTACTATCAATATGAATACATAAATCTTTAGAAAAGGGTCTCTCTTAGAGGCGAAGCTCTCTCAAAGTGCATTTTAAAAATAACTCTCCAGTTCGCAACTGCTTGTTCTTTGCAGGCAAGGCGTAAAAGAGTAAAGAGTAAATAATTGTTCCTTTAAAAATTTGTTTATAATTAAAGTCTAATGTTTTTTGTCGACCTGAACTTGGTTTCCATTAAAATCCATAAGTAATTTCGGTGGCTAAACGTTTTCCTCAACCGGAAACAGGGTTACCTTCCTGTGTCCCCGGCTGTCAACTGCAGGAACCTTGCCTCACCTCGGCGTAGTTATAGTTCCGCCGATCGCAGTTCGAACACAGCTCAAAATGCAATTTAGTCAAAATTTGATGATGTTAAGCAAAGCCATTTAAGGCTCACACAAGGACACGACCGCAAGGATTCGCATGTGCTCCTGACATGCCGTTAGTCATGCGTGTGTGTGTGTGTGTCGGGCTTCGTCCCAAATGACATGCCATTTAATGTTAAACTTTAATGTTTTCTTGTAAGTGAAGTCATAATTTTGTCAAGCGGCGTGAGCTACCGTTCCTGCTCCTGCTGCTGCTCCCGTCTCCTGCTTCTTGAGTTCCTTCGCTGTCCTCCTCCTGTGTCACCGCTGCAAAACCAGCCTCACATTTGGATCCACATCGAAGGCACAGCACAGGTGGCATTATTTACGCTTTTCTTGGCTTGCTTCTACTTCTGCGACACTGAAAGATATTACTTTTGGTAATTTTTCAGAATAGATTTGAAATCTGCTTTTCCAAAAACCATAAAACCTTTTTCTACATTTTAATATTTTTTAGCAGCTAAGAAAAGATGCTAGAAAAAATGATTTCATTTAATTTCTTCCAAGTTTTGAGTATTTACTTGATTTTTCCCCCTGTGCTCTACCGTTACCTATTTCCACCAGAGTCGGGCGGCGGCCCTCTGTTGTTATTTATATGTTTGCAGTCAGTCCATTTCGACGAAGGTGAGGAGGAGGGTGTATTCCTGGAGGTTGGGTGGGGTTTTCTGCGCGTTGACTGTAACGACCTCATGAAATAATGCGCCAAGTGGCGTCCTCGTTGTTTTTGTCGCCGCCGCCGCCGCCCAAAGTGTTTTATGCCATAATATTTATCCGGGCGTGTGTGCGTATGCCCCTCATTATGGAAATCGTGGATTTGCCAAATGCTTGCACGATCATTTGTCATTCTTTTTAACAGTCTCAGTCGCTATTTCAGAGCGTCTGTTGGCATTCCCCCTCCGAGCCCGAGCTGTGCTTGTAAATTATTGAAAACTGCGGCCGGGCATCATGAATGAAATATAAGCCAAAGCCACCGGCTGTCATAGAGCGGCTTTAGTCGCTAAGTGGCGACTCCTTGTCCTGGAGTCCTGGAGACCTGGAGGGTGTAAATACATGTTACATACATGTGTGTGTGCGATTTTTCCTTGATTTTTGATGGCGACACTTGGCCGGTGTGCTTCGTGTTTTCTTTCTCTTTTTCGGTTAAATTGCAATCGAGTGATTGATCAGCCGTAAAATGGAAACGGAATCTGTAGTTTGGGAATACACGAAATATCTTTTCGCCACGAAATTCACTTCGCCAACTTCTTCAATAAGTAATGCATAGGGGTTCGAATCGTGCCTGGAGAGAGGGGGAAAAGGATAAAGAGTCTCTCCTAACTCCAAGTCCTCAGAGTACCGCTTGATCCAGGATAGGAATGTAAAAGGAAGCGGTTTATTATAGTGCTTAATTAGTTTTAATTTTATTATTATTATTTTCAATATTTTTTAATTTTATCTCAACTTCCCTTCGCTTAAATTCGCATACTTCTCTCCGTCTACGCACTTTGTCAAAAAGTCGTCGACTTGTATTGATTTTTATGCCAGGCCACGCCCCTTCCCCACCGGCGGTACGCCCACTTTTAGGAGTTTTTGAGGCGCATTGAACGAACTTTTCAAAAACACAAACACAAAACTTCTGAGGTCTATAAAACCATTGCTGTCTGAAGAAGTTAAAAAAAAAAAGTTAAAAAAAAAAAACAACAAGAACAAAAAACAAAAAGTGCGGAGAAACTTTTGCGACGCACTAAATGTTATCATTTTTGTTGCTTTTCTTGTTGTTCGCGGCGGCGTCTAAGCCAAGCATAGAATCAAAATAACAACAGAAAAAAAATATATAAAAAATAGGCCAAGCTGCACGCAACTCTTTAAAGGCCCCCCGAAACCATATGCCCGAGAACCCTCCTCCGTTCGCCGCCCTCAAAAAGTTTGCAATTAGGTATTGTCAAAAGTTTGTTGTTTGGGAACTTTGGCGACGGTTCTCGGTTCTCGGCCTAATAATAATATGGGGAAATGAGTGTGCTCAAAAGTGCTTAAAGAGCGAAATGGAAATCAGCTGATCGCCGGGCTTTTGGGTAGCATCAGAACAGCTGTTGGAACGGAATGGAATGAAGCGGCGCCTGGGAGGAAACGTTGTGGAATGAACCAGGACCTGGGGACGGCGGCGAGTGAAAATAAAGGGATTCCCCGATTTCCCAGAGACCCCCTCAGACCAAAACTTTTGTCTCAAAACAAAGTTTGCCGCCGCCGCCGCCAACGTGGCAAGTTTTGGGTGGAAAGGGAACATGGAAGTGGGATAAGAAGATGACGGGCGGAATGGGAAATGGGAAAGAAACAAAGAACAAGAGCAATTTAAGCCTTTCACTTTTAACATTATCGCAGCTGTGTTTGTTGGCGGTTAGATTCTCCTTTTTGGGTTCTAATGAAATGCCCGGCGGTGTATCGGGCAAGGGCAGTACCCTGGCTGAATAATTTTCATAAATAATTATAGGAATAATGATAATATTAACTAAGATGCTTGGAACCCTTCCTGCTTGCTTACTTGCAAGAAAGCAAGTTGTATGTACAATAAGAAATAAACAAATAAATGAGTACTAGCCTATTTTATTAGTTTTTTGTTTTACTTGTTCCATTTTTTACCTGTTATGTCTTCATTTCTTTCTTACTTGCTATTTAATGCTGACTGATCAACCTCAAAATAAAAAAAAAATGTTGAAATTATAAAGCAGTTTGTCACTGAATTCCTACTTGAGAATTTTAACATTTTATAAAGCAGTTTGTCACTGAATTCCTACTTGAGAATTTTAACATTTTTTTTCTTTTTTTTTCACTCTATTTCTTGATTTCTTTTACCGCTTCCCTTAGCTTTATACTTTCTTGTTGAAATCTTCATAAAATACTTACAAAATTGCTTGCACCCTCAGGTGGATTCCATCATTCCCCGAATTACCATTCCTAGGGTATTTTCGGATGAGTCATAACTGAAGACTTCCTGATCCGGGTTTTGTTTTTTTTTTTTTTTTTGCGGCTGGTAACTTTGCTTGGGTCAAAGTTCAATGCTCGACGCGACGCCGCCCCGGCACTTTTTGT
>JAEIIJ010000170.1:0-24735 GCA_018904815.1 Drosophila ogumai
ATTTTTGATTCAATCCTCAAGGGTTATACTTATCGCTGCGGACGACTAAGCGATTTCAAACGTAACAAACTCCCTGTTTCTTGATTTTTTCTGCTTTTCATTATCTCAAATTTCTCCGTCACCGCAAAATCCCCCTCGTACGATCACTTTGTGTCCCTGATGAGGTCACGTTTTATTTTCCAGTGCATCCGCCGCCGATGACAGTGAAAGAGAAAGGGCCAGAGAGGTGACAGACAGACGGTGCGAGCAACAGAGGAGTACAGAAAGCGAGCGTGAATTTAAATAAATGCTTTGAAGCACACTAAAAGCGATTTATCTTTGTCGATTGTGGATTACGAACATGCCCTCCGCTCAACCTCTCCGATCCCCGAGGAGAACGGAGTGCGGGGTGGGGGGGGGGGAAGGAAAAAAGCATTTTTCATATTGTGTCAGCGACGAGCTGGTCTCTGTCTGTGTGTATTTGCGAGTGTCGTCCTTATTTGCGAGTGTGTGTTTGTGTGTGCGATTGTGCGTCTGTTTGCACAAAGACTTGTCAGTCAACGTGGGAGCAGCTCACCAGGATACGACACACACACACACACAGATAGAGAGATTCGAGAGCAAGAGGTGGTGTACTGGGGACCCCAAGGAGTGGTGGAGCACAAGGAGCAGCTGCCGCTGCTACCCTTTTGTCTGTCCTTCGGCCCGCTTGTCTGTGTCCTGCTCATCAGGCTTCGTTTTATTGATTAATCGTTTGCTGCTGCTTAATGCCTTCACCATCTCCGCTTCTTCTTCTTTTGGCCACATTAGCACCGCTGCCCGGTCTCCCTTCTCATTTCCTTCGAATTGGCCAATTTTGCGCTGCATTTGGCCGAAAAAAAGAATGAAAAACTCCAGGCGAAACTTTTCTCTGAGCTGGCAGGCCTACCCTGCGTATACGCAATATAGTTGCCTGGAGTAACAATTCGATTTTCTAAAGGGGGGCAGCGGCCTAATCAGGGGAGAAACTTTTGTGCTGTTTTCCATTTTATTGGTTACATTCTGACAATTTCTGGAAACAATACATTTGGCAATCGATAGTGGCCATTTTCCAGGAAACTCATGAGTTTTTGGGAATTTTCAGTGCTTGAAAAAGACACATTGAGTTTCTGGGTAAAGCAGAAAATAAGTCAATTAAATAGTTTCCAGAAGGATTTGGCATAGGAAATATTTTAGATAAGAGAAATAACATAGAAATAAAATCTATGGCAGAAAATTAGGCAATTAAATAGATTTTATAGGCTAATTCGGGATTATAAAGAATATAGGATTTGGCATAGGAATATTAACAAAAACTATTTGGAGTCCTTTATTTCAATCAAGAATAATTATTTACCTTTCTCACAAGTTTTAATTTAATTCCTTATGAAAAAGTTAAAAACAAAGTTACATTTACTTTTTCTATTTACATAAATTTAGACTTTATCTGCTTGAAATATTTATAGAATCGCTTTCCACCCACGGAGATGGGAACCCATCTTGTTGTGGAATCTCGGCTAAATCAACTTTCGCCTTAATCCACCTTGTACCGCAAAGTGAAATCTATCAATCTGGAGTCCTGGGCCAGCTGCTTCCCACTGCTGCTGGCTGTGGATTATAATCTGGAAGATGCGGCGCCCACGCAGGACTCGATAAATTGCTAGATTGCACAAAGTGGCAAGCTGCGAAAGAGGCAATGCCAGGACGAAGGAGGAAAGCTAAGCCAAGCCAAGCCAAATGCCAATGCAAAAAAGGTAGAAACAAATGCTGAGAGAGTGGCGGTGGCGAAAGGAAAACAGATTATTGGAACACAGAAACTTTTTCCCTGGCTGTCGTTGCCGCACACATGTGTCCAGCCGCAAACAGCGGTGAAAGAGGGATCCACGAGGAGGCAACAAGGACAAGGAAAGGGATGGGGACAGCTGGATAAAGAAGTGCAAAGCGGACCTAACAAAACGCGGCTATAGTGTAATACAGCTCACTGTTGTCAGCTGTCGCCAGTCGACAACAGCAACAAATCGTTTATGGCCCCAAAACACCTAAGCAAATATGGGAGAGGAGTGTGTGTGTGTGAGTGTGTTAGTATCCTGCGTGTGTGTGTTTTCCTGGGGGCGGCTGTATGTGATTGGCGTACATAAGTGAGAATGCGTGTAAAGTGTTTGTAATCAATCATTTATGAAATTACGCTACTTCCGCTTTTGACAATTTTCTTTCAACGACAAAAGGCAGCCGCCCCTAGCTGCTTCCTTCGTCCTTTTGACGCTCCTTCGATGACGTAAGGTTATGTGATATGTGTCTATATGTTAAATGCAAATTCACACGTTGCTCAGCAGTGACAGAAATCAAACCAAACGTATTTTTTACTGAATGAAAACTTTTATGGAAGTAAATTATGACCAGTTAAAGCTTAAGTTTATTTCTTTTAATTGTAATTTCTCTTAAAATGTCGAGTCTATAGGTGTTTAAATCAGTTTATGCTGCTTTATTGATCCAAAATAATTTCCAAATTGTTTTAATCGACAGCTTAAGTTTAGACCAAGTGCTAGGCCAAAGTTTCCCAGAAATTACCAAGTTTGCACATACATTTTCCTAGAGAAGTTATGTTAATTTGTGATTTATTTGACTTTGAATTGATTGCCTTGAGTATTTATTTGTATTTCGTACAGCTTTCCTGATGATTTCTAAGCTTGTATTTAGATGTGTTTTGGCCTTTTGACCCATCAGCATCATCATAAATGTTGGTCTTAATGCTGCCTTCGAAAGTGATTATAATTGACTCTCGCATAATAATCGAATCACCACAGTTATGGGGTCATTCTTGGTCCTTAACAAGGCCAAAAGATGGTCGGCGGGCAAACTGTTTTCGAAAACCGCAAACTGGGGACACACAAAAGGACGCCTTGAAAGCTGCTGCTGCTGCTGCTGCTGGGCTTCACTTTGCGGTTGGCCGCAATGTCAAGCCTTTTGCGACTAATTAGACGAACTTGCGGCCGGAATAAGGTGAGCAATCATAAATAAATATGTAAATAGGCACACAAGCAAACCTTTCCCCGCTCGGCTTTAATTTCTTTTTAGTTTTTTTAGTTTCTAATTGGCTTTGATTCGGTTTAATTCGCTCAACTGGCCGTCGATTGAGGGGCATGTGATACCGATACCAAGTCCAAACTTTGGTCCATTGGGCCATGTGCAAAAACGTGTTTTTTGTGTGTGCTGGAATCCTGCTGGCTAGGACTTGGGAAAGCCAAGGAAAACCGAAAGCCTCCTGCTGAATCCGCGCGAGAGAGAGAGAAGAGAGAGCGAAGCGCGCGCAGTTGAAAATTCAAATGTTTCTGTTGGAAATTCGCCTTCACTGGTTTAATTTTGGCCCGAATTAGGCAAATAAAACTGAATTATACCCTAAAAAATGATGAATAGTTACATTAAATCATTTGAGGGCTAAGTGCATTTGGAAATTTATAAATTATATTTATTTTTGGTAAAGTTTTACAAAACATTTGCCTGTTGAAACTTATATAAACTGCGAAAAAGTTTGCAGAATCCCCAAAGCCAGGGAAGCCAAGAAGCGGAGAGGGCTCTCTCTCAATCCCCCTCTCTCACCGTAGCCGAGAGAGTAAGGTCCTGGAAGCTCGCTCTCTCCAGCTGCCTCTGCTAACTGACTTCCAGCGACAGAGAGATTTATTTTTCGAACTAGAATCATGTTAAGGCTGCTGCTGGCGATTCTCTGCTCTGATTCCCCTCTCCCTCCCCCCCTTTCGCCAGTCTCCGTCTCCTGTCACCATTCTCCTCCTCTATCCCTATCCTTCGGTTAGTTTAAAGCCCTTACTTGTGTTGTTGTTGTTGTTGCTGCTGCTCCTGCGGCTGCACAGCGCATTAAATGTGTGCCACCAGGCGTATGCGTAATTTAAATTTAAATTTGTGTGTGTACATATGTCTGCCCCTAGCACCTGCGCCCCCTTAGCGCCCCCCAAGCCCATCTTGTGTATTTTTGGCCCCAGTCGTTGTTGTTGTTGTTTTGTTGCTGTCTGCTTAGCATTTGCCTCAAGTTTTGTTAATCAGCGCAATTCACATTTTTGCTGCTGCTTTTTTTATTCCCTTCCCCCTGCACCCCTCGCTCTTCGCTCGCTCTCGCTCTCTCCCTCTCTCTCTCTCTTGGAGATTTTGCAGTATTCAAAAGGAGGTTTTTCCTTTACGTACAGAGACCCTCATTAGCGTAGTCATTGTTTTAGCCTCAGCCGTTCGTCCTTTAGCCCTTTCTCGCCCCAGCTCCTCGTCTCTCCAACGGCCATTTCAGGTTTTCAGGTTAAGGAATGGCGGATGGGCGGAATCTCTGTCCGGCACTCGACAAATAATTACCAATTATATGGAACAGACATCAAATATGCAGCCAAAATCTGGTGTTGTTATGTAGCCAGCAACTGCAGTCGAGCTTAAGTGCCACAAATTAACCGCAACGTGGTCTCCAGCCCCGCCTCATGGCTGCCTCATAATTACGCGACTGAAATATGAATCCTTGGACAAGAGTCCTGGCGCTGGTTATGGCCCAGCAGCGGAATGAGCTCTGCACTGAGAGAATAACAAAGGCAGAAAGGGCAGGGGCTACCAGTTTGGGCAATTTTAAATGCAAACAGGACCCTGTTCGGGATTAAGACCTTAAGTTTTGAACATTTGTATTGCTCTAGCAGGGGGTTCACTGGGAGAAAATAGATTAGTGAGATAAGAAAACTAAATAAATTTTACAGAAGAAAACTATCTGGAAAACTATTAACTTGTTTAATCTAAAATTTCCTCACTAAGCAAATAATTAAAAATCTATAAAATCGTTTCCAAAGCTAAGTAGAAAGTTCTTCGATCAGTATTATTTCATACAATAAAATTACCCTTCCATTTTAGACATTTTCTAGCAGTGCATTACTCCTACTTTAGGTTCTTTGGTTTTGTTTCGAGTCGAGTTTTTCCCTTTTTTCGCAGCTCAACTTTAATAATTAATGAGCAGCTAAAAATGTCACGCGGTGCGGAAGAGTTTCGGCCCGGCGCAAAGTGGAAAGCGAACGAGGTTGGGGGCTTAATTGGGTTAGAAGGAGGAAGTCGTCGGATGCGAGGGGTTTTTATGGCGTGGGATGGGATTGGTTAAGACAGGGGATTAGATGGGTTCCTGCCTGAACCCAGGACCAAAGAAGTTCGAGGGCTAAAGGCTGACTAAGACTAAGAGTAACTCTTTGGTGGACTCACCTTGCAGTCGTCGCACTGGTTGATCAGCGAGTAAACCTGCCGGCAGTCGAAGCGGAACAGAATCTCGGCCAGCTCGCAGGTGATGCGATTGGCCAGGCCGTCCACGTCCAGCAGGTCGCTGAGGATGCGGGTGCACTCCCGCCGATCCGAGAGGCTGGCATTGAGGGCCAGCGTGTGCAGGGCACTGAACACGCTCCGCTCGCAGCAGTTGCGCAGGCGCAGCGCCCGGAGTCGCTCCAGCAGCTGGCCAGGTGACCGGAGGTCGCACAGGTGCTGCGGACTCGACTCGGCGGAATCGCCCAGATATTCAAGGCACTGTTGTTGCTCCTGCTCGTCCTCCCCCCGGTCCTGGTCCAGCTGGAGCTGCTCCTGGGCATGCAGATGGCTGTAGGACAACGTTGGCTCCGGTTCCGGCACTCCTCCTCCTGCCGTCTCCTCGGTAACACTGGCCGCACTGGAGGTTGAACTGCTATACCCATCGATGTCCACATCCACGTCCAGGCCCAGGTCGGTGGTGGTCGGCCGCTCACTGGCCGGCATTGGGGAATTGCTCTCGGTGGCGTCCATCGCGTAGTCCCTCTCGCGGCGCAAACGCAACTGGGCCGCCTTATAGTTTACGAAATACTTGACTTTATTGTTACTGGAGGCGCTCCTCGGAGGCCTCGCCTTGGAGGCCGCTGGCTTCTGGTGCTGCTGCTCGGCGCAGGATCGCGGGCAGATTGGGGGCCCGGGTCCCTCATCGACCCAGGCCATGGGCAGTGTACCAGCCGAGCACTGACCCTGGAAGAGATTAAGAGAGAGAGAGAGTTTTGGGATTTAATAATATTTTTTGTATTATTTTAAATAAAGAAATGGTTATTTAAATTCACCAAAAATTAAATTTAAATGCAATTTGAAGCTAGTATAGTGTTTTTGATTTAGTTTTGGGATTAAATATTATTTTAATTATTATTTTAAATACAAAGAATTACTTTAACCCAGCCAAAATTACATTTAAATGTTATAAAAGGCCAGTTTATGGTATTTTTTATAAGTTTTTTAGTATCTCATATTATAAAAACTTAATCAAAAATTAATCCTTTCTTCAAAATGTCTATAAATCAAGACTTGTATGCTTCCATAAAGGATTTAACTACAAAAGTATTAAAGTTTTGATAACTTCCAAAGCTGAAAACCATTTAAAAACCCATAAACAATGTGACATTTGCAAAGAAAATTCCCTCAATTTGATATATCTTAAAGATACAAAGCTTCAAAGATACAAAACTAAGCTCGATGATTGTAAACATTCAGCCCTGACCCAGAAATGCAAGAAACAACGCTATTCCTATGGCAATTTCATTCATATATCTATCGGAATCCCCAATGCCACAGGACTCTGCAGTAAGGGGACCACTCCTGCTGCCACTTCTCCCTCCATCAATTAACTGTCTTGTGTGATTTAAAAATTAAACCAACCAACTGTGATAGCCACACAAGCATACACACACTGCCACAGATACACACAGACACACACACACTGGCACACACACTCGCACACTCACGCTGGGGAAATCCAAGCCAAGGGGGGTGCACAGGAAAAACAAAAAGCACACTGGTATATTGGAAAAGTTTTGCGCTGGCTAACAACAACAGCGAAAGTCATAAAATGCAACAACAAAAGCGGCGAAATAACAACAACAACAACAAGAAAATAAAATAAAAACAAGTAAATAGAAGCCAAAGCAGAGCAGAACAGCGAAAAAAGGAACAACATTGAGTGCATAAAGAGCTGATGTTTTTTGTTATTAAAATGACCGCACTTCGTTGGAATTTTCCACATGCTTGCATAAAACTCAAGGCAGCAACTGAAGGCGGGGAGAACCAGTGGGTGGCTGAGAGAGCGGGGGTTGGAAAGCGAGCACCCAACGCGTGGCTGCGGCAAAAATTTCCGTAGAACACTTTACGGCATTTACCATCAATATTGGAGAACACCCAACAAACAGCCGGAGCTGCAGGAGGAGCTCAACGAAGTTGGAGCTGCAACAGGAGCTTAAAACATTTTGCGATTTAATCGTTTTCCGGTTATAGCATGAATATTTATGAGAATGCCGGTGGAAAAATTATTTTATCCCGACGGCTGGCTTCCAGTGCAACTGCCAAAGGATGGAGTTTATCTGGCTTAATGTAATAAGGAATAAGAAAGCCTTAAAGGATGATTGAAAAGGGGGAAAACAGTGTCCTTTTAATGCCTTTAAAATAGTTAATTTACATTAATTATTTATTTGTTTTATTTTCCTTGACAAGGGAATTTCAAACAGCAGCAAATATGCCTTAAAACACCTTTTAAATATTTATGAAAAATACAAAACATATTTAATTTCAAGCATTGTGTTTGTGTCATGGGTCTCTGGGTATTAGTTTTAAGCCGATTATTGCCACTACTACAAATGCAGTTACTATTCTCCAGCGGAAATCATTAGTTTTTGTAGTTGTTGAAAAGGAACTCGAATCCTGCGATGACCCTTTGAACTTTCGGCCTGTGAGTAATATGCAACAATCAACAACTCTCAATTGCTGCGTGTCCTGTGCGCCAAAGCTCTGTGTTCCGTACGTCCTGTGTGCCCTTTTTTCTACCCATCTCCACCTCCACCTCCTTCTCGTCCTTGTGCCCCCTCCATCCAATCGTTTTCCATGTTCCCGGGGCAATAACAATAAGCAGCAGAGAATTTCACTTGCAATACGCACAAATATGCCCAGGCTTTGGGGGGCTCGAAGGGGGCCTCGTCGTCGTCGGTCTTAACTCAAATGAAAAATCATACAAAGGGGAAACTAATACAGCCAGGCACACCCACCCACACACACCCGTTGAGAAGGACGAGCACGTGTACGGACAGCCATTGTTGATTTAATGGCAGACCAGCTGCGGCCCAATGCACAACAATGCGGCAGGGAAGGTAGAGCCAGAGGGGGGGAAAAGGGACACAGACACAGACACGGACAAGGATACACCAACCCACGGACATACCGAAGCAGGGTAAAAAATAAAGATAAATTCTTCAATTCGCAGCAGGCAAAATAAGAAATTACACTTCCTGCGGCGGCCCCGGAGGCGGCGTGCGGAAGGGCGTACTTTTTCCGAGAGCGAATCCTTTTCCCCCAACTACTCTCAGTTGGCCAACTTTGAGAAACTTTCCCATTTCTGCTCGATTGCCAACTTCATAATGAGCCGCCATTTCCAGTTGAAGCGCCACTAAGACCGATTAATAATTTATTTATGCAAAAAGGGGCGACTTTGCATTAAACACTTATGATCTCGCATTTATTTGGCATTTCGCAGGGAACTCATGAATTTTGCATGGCCATCCATCCGAACAGAGGTGCCCTAATATTTCCTGACTGCTGACTCCCCTGGCAAGTGTTAAAATCCATTGACCATAATTGTCTTACCATTTTCTCGGCGGCAAACGAAGCATACTCAATGCACTTGTGCATTGACCATGGAGTGGGTGTGCTTCCTCCCATGAAATATTCATACATATTTTGGGGGAAGGAGCAGGGAATCGCAACGAGAAACATTCATGTATGTGTGTGGCTTTGCAGGAGTCCTGCAACAGTCTGTTTGGCAGGGCAAAGGGTTCTTATGCAAGTTGTCATTAACTTTGCCCTGGACCTGAAACTGAAACTGAAACTGAAACTGACTGACGGCCAGATGGCATTGGACATTGGGCTTACAGCAGCAACAACAAGTTGCAAAGGCATAACACACTGTCACAAAATTAGATAAAGTTGGGGATTTAATTATAAAGGAGCTACAACTTCTACAAAATTTAAAAATACTAAAGGGTCCTGTATTTATAAGTTACATAGGAAATACTCTTTATTAACTTGTAATATCATAATTTTCTTAATCTTTTACACCATTTTCTTTAATCATTTAATTTGTAATTTCTAAAACCTGAAGAACACTATACATTTTCGTGCTGTGCTCTCACTTTTCCACTAGGACATTGCACACACGCCCCCTCAGAAAAGCCAAGGCGGAGGCACAAAAAACTCAAACAAAGCCGGCATAATGGAGTATGCATTATGGCTAATGGCACACGCCCACAACTACACATTTATGTGCCGTACAGATAGCCGGGGATGTCCTTTGTGACTGTGATCCTTTGTGCAGGTTGCGAGGCGGGGCCACAATGTCTAATAAGCCACGATGGGAGGCCGAGCTCCTAAATGCTTAGACAATGGGCAAGGGACCCGACCCACAATGATGTCAGCTGCAGGCGAGGCGAGGCGACGACGCTAGGAAGAGGGACTGCTGGTCCTGGCCGCCGGAGGAGCTCTCTCTGGCCACTTGACCCATGACAGGCTTAGGCTCGGCGACAATCTCTGATGGATGTGTGACACAAGCAAAGCTGCTCGGTGTCTGTCTGTCTGTCTGTGTATATGCCTCAAAAGGATGGCTAACCCGTAA
Source organism: Drosophila ogumai (assembly GCA_018904815.1). Classification (NCBI taxonomy): domain Eukaryota; kingdom Metazoa; phylum Arthropoda; class Insecta; order Diptera; family Drosophilidae; genus Drosophila; species Drosophila ogumai. The sequence goes on from JAEIIJ010000170.1 coordinate 9,680, forward strand.
ATGCCCTAAGAAATTAATGCCTTGATTAGCCGACACGAAGGTAGTAGCCAGGCTTCTGAGGGGCCCTGGTCCTGGCGCAATATTATTCAAAACTTTTGCCGAGTGCCGGCGGGCAATTGAAATCTGTCAGAGCATTCTTGGCAGCAGGAATGTCAACTTCTGAGGCCAGAAAGGGAAAAGCCCAAAGTGCACTTGAGCTAAACACCAGCAGCTGCTGCAACGGCGACTGCAACGGCAAACTACAATGGCAAACGGCAAGCGGAACCGACAACACTTTAAATGTTACAGCTTAACCTCGACGGGCAATTCAAACAATGCGCCAACACAAACACACACATGTCCTGATAGGGACATAGCTGCATATGGGACTGGAGGGTGGTCCCTGTGTCTGTGTGTGTGTGTGTGTGTCAAATTTTAACGCCTGTCAACAATGCAGGCAGGAGAAAAAAAAATGCAGCGGCAATGGAAACGACAACAACAGCCCAAGAACATGTCGCAAGCAGCACTCAAATTTTCAAATGCATGCATACAAATGGCTGACTGAGTGATACCCTGTCAAGGAGCAGGAATATGGTGGGGTGTTTAGATAGAAAGAGTTATCGAATCACTCAAAAAACTGGCTAAAAGAAAGCTTTCATTAGGCAGGGAAAAGTAGAGCATGCTTTCTTAGAACATATCTGCAAGATATATGAAATCAAGGGAGATTGGCTTACTTTTTGTATTGTTTTTGATTTTTTTAAATATATATTTAATTTGTATATATTTATTTTGCAGATTTATATATCTTTTAAATATCTATTCCTAGTATTTAAACCTAATAATATAGGTAAGAACTATGGAGTTATAAGGTGTTACTGTTATTTCTAAGACATTTGTGCATTCAAGATTTAATTACTTGTTATATTAAGTTTGCTTATTTTTCTTTAAATATATATTTATTATACAGATTTCTAGTACTTTAAAATATCTATTTCCTGTATTTAGGAAATACTAATATTGAAGTTTAAGAAGAAGTAAAATATTAAATCTTACATCTAGAAAAACCCTGAATACTCTTGTATCTATTTGTTTGCTGATAGTTTGTTGAATAGAAGAAATTATACGATTTTGCCTTTTAATCTATATATTTCTTAGACGTTTTAAGCATTTTTAGATCTTTAATGATCATGCTATTTGTTCTTGTTCCATTGAAAGTAAAAATAATCATAAAAAACCTTTCTTTGTCAAGTTGTAATCGATCTCTTAAAATCAAACCATATATTTTTAATATTTATTGAAGTTGTAAAAAAAATAGATATATTTGATATTTAGAAAAACCCCAAATACTATTTTATTTGCAGCCATTCCATTGTTAATAGTTTGTGGTTTCATGTCATTCTCCATGTACTATATTCTTTCGTAAAAACCTCTTCAAATTTTATATTCAAACTTTATTGGTTTTGCAATGCTCAAATTGTAATGGCCACATCCTTTTATTTGCCTATTTTTTGAAAGCCCCACCTGGGCGCTGCTTTATTTTGCAAATCTACTTTTATGGATAGTGGAAAGTGTCACGTTTCCTCTGCCATTGTAGCCCCCACAGAGGAGGAGGTATCAGATATTCGTTGGCTGCCGCATTTCTGCTTAGATATTTATGCAGTTCGTCAGGATGTGGGTGTGGATGTGTTTTGCAGAAGCGTAAAAAGTGACAGGCGACACAGAGTAGGGGGTGGAGGGGGAGGGAGACTCGCCTCGTACGTACATAAACTGGCACAGACACATGGCCGCGTTGACGTGGCTGAAAGCCGCAAGGGACACGACGAGAAGGGACACGGTGGGTAGTGGGCGTGTCGGTGGTGGGGGCGTAGGCAAATTGTTTGTCACATGGCCATGCCAGCTCCTCCTGATACCCCCCATGCCCAGTTCACCTTGATGCCGAGGGTAGAATTCGCTTGGCGTTTTGTTGTTGTCAAAATCATAAACATGAACCCGTGCCACGCCCCCCTCTCCCATCAGCCATTTCGCATTGTTTTGCACATTGTCGAACTGCACGCATTTTGCCAGCTGCATTGCTTTGCATAACAAGTGTAATCCTGCACCACCACCACCACTACTGCCATTGCCACCTCCTTGATCCTGCGCAATTATGCAACAACAACTCTCGATGTGCAATTGGCAGGCGTCGTTGCCAAAATATTCTCGGCACATAAACGCCACTTATCGCATTAAAGAAAGCCAAAAACAAAACAGTGGCAAGAAAAATCAGAGTGCCGTCTCCCCAAGCCGGGAGGGCCGTCAGGACATTCAGGACAATTACAGTTCGTGCATTATTCAGTGAATGCTCCCCGAGGTCTACTCCAAATGAGACAAATGGTTTCAACACGCAACTAAAGTGGCCCGAAAACCAGAGACCTGGCAGGGGAGAACTCGCTTTTTATGGAGTGCTTTTGCAGGGGAATTTGCGGCATTTATATTTGATTTGTCAGCAATTAAATATGATTTCTTTGTCCACAAACAAACACACATAGCACAATCATCAAATATTTGTTAGTTTCTAACGCAAACAAGCAATGCAATTATTTTTCATCGTCCGCAAATTGCATTCCTTTAAGGCTGTCGAAAATTAAATAATCAAATAAATATGTTAGTTTCTCACACAAATTGACTTTAAATAAATGATATATTTTTAAGCTTTTTGGAAGAAAGAAATGTAGTTTTCTTTTGAAATAAATTCAGGACATACACAACATTTGATAAGGATTAGAAATCTTTAGAATCTTATTACTATTTCTTTCAATGTAAAATGTATAGCCTTCCTTAAAAGCTATCAGCAGATACATATTTGTTGTATATTTATTTCGGCTTATAAAAACTCGGCCACACCGATTATGCTTTGAGCCTAATGCAATAATGCTGAAATTATGTTTTACGCCCATTATCAGAGGCAATCCATCAAGTTGAAGAGCTCGACGTGGCAGCTTTCGGGGCTGTACATATCATTTTAATCATATTTAAACAGCGCCCGTATTTATCACTCATTATTTATGCATATATCAATCTATATGGCCACGAGACCCCATTAACGGGCAAACAAATGCCCCGAAAAAAAAATTCGGGGAAAACCGCACCCAAAAAAAAAAAAGAAAGAAAAACCACACACACAAGGACACTTGGCAGAAGGAGAACGCTGTTAGCCAAGGTAAAAAAGGCGACGCACCTGTCTGTCTGTCACATCACATATTTGTTTGCCCAACACACACACACACACTCGCGAAGCGCAGGAACAGGCGCCTGTCGTTATGCCACACAATTTTATCAACATTAATTTGTCAAACATTTGCCGGCATTTCATGTGTGTGTATACACACACATATCCTTGCCGAGTCCTCCCTTTTCTAATGGGAACAATAAGTTGAATGAATTTAATGAAATGAGATGTAAACATGTGGACAGCTGTGGACAGGCAGCAGCAGCAGCAGCAGCAGGAAAATGTGAACAAAAAGGGAGCAAAAAGGACCCTGGCCATTGTTCCCTTTCCTCTCGCTCTGGCCATATCCTTTGCTCCTCGCTGCTCCCAGCAGCATTTGCTTGTTTTCGAACTCGTAATGAAATTCTTGAGTAGAAATTCATTTTGCAACTTTTGCTGAAACAATGCTCATTGAATAATTTACGCCCTGCGCCAGCACAAATGAAAAACCAAAACGGAATGAATGAGAATGGGGGGAAGCGGCGGAGGCAAAATAAAGTCCACCCGGGATGTGGAAAACTGCAGCAGTGCTCCACTTAGTGCCCTACTCTATACCCCCGTCCCCTGGCAATTTACGTGCTGCGGGGCCAGAGATCCCGGGATCCCGGAGTCCAGGCGCTGGGCATAATTGCATTAGCCGGATGCGCTGGATGTGGCCCCCATTGCCACGCCGCTGCTCCTCCTGTTATACACCCTGCTAATGTAATTGTTTTGTGTATTTAGCCTGGACATTGCATTCGAGTATCTAACAAAGCATCGACCCTGGCCACCTCGCCCCTAATGAGCCAATCAAAGCCCGCGATTCTGGGCCCACTTGCAGAGCCTGAAAATGCAAATTGTTGGCAATTAACGTTCTCAGCGAATCCAACACGAAGGTAAACCGACATCTTAGCCTGGCTAATCTGCAGCCAACTAATTAAACTTTGTCTGAGCCTTGAGCCCCTAATGTGCCGTCATTTGAGGTCCAGACACTTGGAGAAAGGACATCATAGAAGGGGTTATCTTTAATTATTTAGATATGTGAAAGATATGTGAGAGCTGTGACTTTAAATTAATTGTTTTGTACACTGACAAGATTTATTTAAGATTTTATGCAATTTTTACATAAAATCTAATTATTAAAAAAACAATTCTAGAAATAAGATTTACCGGGATTAATTCAAACACAAAATGACTGGATTTAAGATTTTCCATATTCTTAAAAGAAAAACTAATTTAAGCTAAATAAATAAATTTCAGCTTAAGCTTAAAAAATAAATATTCTGAAACCTGTATCAAAAATGTTCAATCTCAAGAGAAAGATTTATATAATAATTTTAATAATTTAATAACCATTTGTTGCTTTCTTTTTACAGATTTAAAGATACAATTCTTGAACAACAAAGTTTAAGAAAAACAAAAGCCTAATTTAATAATGTTCATTATTAAAGGTGAAAAAGGTATTCTACAAATTGAAACTAATACCTTTCCATTGAAAATATGAAATAAATTAAGCAAAATGAAGCCTCCGGAAAGCATTGATTTAATAAAGAAAGATTTTATATTAAACCTAAATAAATATATTTATAAATCAATAACCTACACCTTAAATAATTTGTCTAATTAAGTATTACTCAGATTCCTATCCTGGCATAACTAACTTTAAGCCATTTTCAATTTTCTCACGCTTTTCATCACATTTTCTTTTTCATTTAACAACATGAAACGATATCATTTGCATATGACATTTCCTGTAATCAATGGCAATATTTTGATTCAATTGAAACGGCGAAATCAACAGAATTAAACTCCAGCAATGGGGAAATGGCCACAATTGATGCATATACAAGCATCTGAGGGCATTGAGGCAGAGGATACTCCACAGGACGACTGCCATCATTTGCCCGAAGGCGGAAAATTTATGACAGTTTTCGGTTGTTTGTGTCTCGATGGGTTCCGCACTGTGGCAGTGTGGCAGTGTGGCAGGAATGATGTAATCAGGAGGAGGAGCAAACCAGAAACCTGCTGCTGCAACCTGCAACCTACTGCAGCAGCAACAGCAGCAACTGCTTACAAAATAATTGATTTTGTACACATCCTTGACACAAATAAACATTCGCTCTCGGCTCTGCTAGAGTTGAACCCACCATGAGCCTGGCCGTGCCGGGGGTCGGTCGTAAAGCTCTGTAAAAATTGTGGATTAAATCCCCACAAAGCTAAAGGATTTTTAATTGAATTCGAGGGGTTTTTGCAACTGCAAATGCAATTTGCAGCAGCCGTAGTTACAGCTAAAAGTTGAATGAATCCATTGAAATATTGTACAAACATTTGGAGTGTTTGTGTGTATTTGTTTGCCCAGCCTGAACAAAAAAAAAAGCAAGAAAGAACATAAAACTGAAAACTGAAAACAGAACAGAGGGAAAATGCAAACATGGGATTTCCCAGGTAACTGTGCGACTGATTAAATCACCTGAAAACGAGCAATGGATCTCGGTTCCTTGATTCTTCGACTCCATCCACGTTCAGTTTCGATGGGCACTCGTAATCCAAGTGGCACAACACCACCCAAGCTCCAGTACACACAACGCAACGCACACGACAACAACGTTGCAACGCAAGGACCCCGAGCCATGCCACCCCTAAAGTCCTCGATATTCCTAACCCTGCAGCCGACACAGTGACAAGGATGCTGCTGGATGCCTTTGCATGCGAATCCACTGGGGCATCAACACATCAACAGGCCGCCAAATGCTGCGAATTTTGCCATCATAAATTCAGTCCTCGCGTTCGCAAAAACGGCCAGCTAAAGGGAATGGCAGAAGAGGCAGGAAAAGCTGGAAAAGCGAGCAAAAGCCAGGAAGCGCAGAGGGAGGGAGCCGGAAAGGATATTGAGGAACAGAGCTGTTGGCTAATTTGCAACTTGAATGCAGGCAAGTCGCCCCTTTTTTGGGACACAGCTTAATTGAAAGTTCGGACAGGTCTTTGTGATGCAATTTAATCTCGAATTTTTGGGTTTCGTTTGGGAAAATTACCAAGAAATGTATAACATTAAATCCTAGTCTAAGCATAAATCTAAAATAACTTTGAAATGCTTCCACTTGAGCAAAAAAATTAACGATATCTCACAACAAATAATTACTTTTTCCCCCCAATATGTAGTTTATTTGCCCCGATGTCGGGATAAGAAAGTGCAAAGGTGACAAGATTCGATAGATTAGCCGTAACAGCACCATTATCTGTCTTAGCCAAAGCCAAGCTGATGTCCTTGAAACAAATTGATTGATTTAATTGCTTGATTGCCGACAGGCTGGCAGGTTGAGTGGCAGCCAATCGAAATGAAATACATTTGGTAATAGGTATTTTTGCTTCTACGCCTGAAATGAATTAGAAAATCAATAGTTTGGCATCGACTTAAGCCATTGCCATTTTAAATTAGATTCCGGCTAATTGTCTGACGGTCGGGATATATGTATAGACCAAGATTCACCGATTAAAGCCACATTGTGGTCGCTTGTCTTCACCCGAAAAAGGCGTGAGAATCCCAGATTCGAATCAATTAAATTTCCATTAGTGCTCGAATGCATTAATAAATATTAAAATCTGAATTACACTTGGCAAAGCCAATCCAGGGAGGGGAGGCAGCTGGAATATTCTATAGGTGAGTGGTTAGCTGGGATTTTTTGGCAGACAACCAAGAGCGAACAAGCCGAAAAAGAAATCAATTTGAAAGTGTTTGCCTGTCCCTTCGTTGGTTTTCTCTTCTTTTTTTTCCCCCCCACTTTCTGGCACAATTACCAAGGCATTTTCGTTGATTTGCAGCACGTTTTTCCAGTTGCCAGCACTAACGCTGATGATTCCGCCACCGACAACGACGACGACGCCGACGACCACGATGATGATTTCAATAATGATGCTGGCGGCCATGATGAAGCTGTCGTGGCACTTGAAATGGCCGAAGATGTGGCACACAATTGTCACAGCGAATACTATATAGCATAGTGTGTATATATGTATATAGTGGCGAAAAAAAATAAAATCACTTTTCCTTTGGCAGCTTGAGTGGCAAGCCAACAAACCCAAAGTAGCTTGCTCGATGGCGACAAAAACTGGCAATAATAATGTGCAAAAGGCCTGGCCTTTTTGGCTGACTTTCCCAAAACGAAAACTTAAGGTTTGCCCAACTTTAATTGACTTGAAAAGTAATAAATACCATCTATGTGGTTTGTTGAAACCCTGCAGCTTAATCTCTTCCTTCCGTGACCCACAAAAGTAGGCAGCACTTTTTGCAGCTTCAGCTGAACCCTCGTCGTCGTCTTGGCCAACCATTGACGGCAGCTCTCAATATTGCTGAGTCGCAATGGCCAACGAGCACATTGCCGGTCGTTTGGCAATAAGAAGAATCCCTTGAAATGCACACAATTTGTATATGCATTCGAGTGGGTCCTTTGTGCGTGTTTCTCCTATTTGCATTGGTGTGCACTTAAGCCCTGCTTTGTCGTCGACGATTGCTTGACAGTTTTTGAGCAGTGAAAAAATATGGATCAAGGAATGAATCGTCTTTGAAATTGAGTCCCTAGAATCGGACGAAGTTAGGATGATTTCCAGGAAAATCTTAGATTTTGGTATCAGGTATTCAGAGGTGCAAGAAATGTTTATTGTCAAATCTTGAAATTCATCCTTACTACATTTTTTTTAGGTAAAATCTAATCTAGCTCCAATTTTAAATGTACTATAAGGTTTTACAATCTATTAATTTATAGGAAGATACATAAATTATCACCCAAACACCGTCTTAAACCCTTTTTAAGAACATTTTTCCCTCAGTGTCTATGAAAAGCACTTGGTTGAGTGGAGGCTTAGAACAAAGAAATGCCAGATGTTGATGGCAAGAAATCCCGCCCCAGGCTACTATGTATACAAAGCCTCTGGCCAGGACATCATCCAATCATCCTGGCCAGATGGCTGGCTTGGGAACTCACCTGCAAGTCGGTTGCTGTGCCCGGCTGTGCCAGATCACAGGCTGATATCCAAGGATTAAGGCGTGTTAACGAGCTCGCTGTGCCGAGTATGGACTTCTTTAGGTCCACGGGTGCTGGCAAGGTTGTGGTGGTGCTGCTACTGCTGCTGCTGCTGGCGCCTGCTGACTCGGTGGTGGCCACGGCGGACAGGCTGTTATCCTTGTGTCCGATCAGCTGGGCCGTCTGGGCATCAAGGATGCGGCCGCTGGCCTCTCGTTTGTTATTGTTATTATCGTAGCTGTTGGCGGACTCCGGCGAGTGGCTGTGACTGTTGTCGCTGTGCTGCAGGACTCCCTCATCAATCAGGCGGCTCTCGTCCTGCTGCTGCTGCTCCGTTTCGGTTTCAGTATCCGCTTCCGCTTCTCTCTCCGTTTCCGTTTCCGTTTCCGTCTCTGTTTCCGTCTCGCTCTCTCGCTCTGGCTCTGGCTCTGTGTCTATTTCCGTTTCCGCTTCCTCCGCGGGCTGCGGCTGCTGCTTGTAATACTCCTCGTCGGCGTCTTCGTTGAGCTTGATCAGGCGATCGAAGGACTCCTCGGACAGCAGATCGTCCTCTGCCACCAGGGCGAAGATGTCCTCGTCCTCGTCAAAGGCCTGCGACGAGGGAAACTGCACGGGCAGACCCGGATCGCGATCCTCCTCCTGCTCCTCCTCGCTGGACTCCGCTGTGCCCGCTGTGACTGCCGCTGTTCCCGATCCTTTACTAGCTACTATCCCTGTCCCTGTCCCTGTTCCTGTTACTGTCTCTGTTCCGCCCGCCCGACCTGCTATATCCCTGCTGCTGCTGCTACTGTCTCGTCGCCGCCGCCGCTGTCTTCTGTCCGCAATCCTCGACGAGATCCAGGACTCGGTGTGGGCGTGGTCGTGCTGGTGCTGGTGCTGCTGCTGCTGCTGTTGGTGGTAATCGCCGGGCGGCAAACGTGGCCCAAACTGGAGCGCCAAGTCGAGATGGTGGGGCAGGAAGATGGGCAGCAGGTACGAGCCAGAGCTGCGAACGAATGACGAGGACTCGCCAGTGGACGGTAACGTGGTTGAGCCTTCACCTCTAGCGCTGCCGCCTCCTCGGTCGTTGCCCCTGCCCTCTGCCCCTCTGCTCCCGCCGTCGCCTGCCGCTGTGGATGTCGGTGTCGGTGTCGCTGTCGCTGAGCTGATGCCGCTGCTGCTGCCTCGCCGAGCCCCCGAAATAAACGCAAGCGCCATCACGACCAGCCCGGGTCCTGGCCGCATATTGACCTCGGGTTCGGCGGTGCTAGCATGGTGCAGGCCCGCTTGAGACGCGCTTGCGACTCCAATTCAATGCGAGTAATGACGGGCTCATGGCCCCATCATCATCGGTAGTGTTGGCGGCGGACTTGTTGGGCGGACTTCTTGGAGCGTCGCTCTCTTCGGTCCGGTCCGATCCGTCAGCTGCCTGGCCCAGTTCCTGTTCCTTAACCGGTACGGGTTCGGGTTCCTGTTCCAGTCCCAGTTCCCGTTGCTCTGTACCCGCCTGAGCCGCCCCAGCTTCAGCTTCAGTGGCTGCCCTGCATCCAGCGGCATGAATCCCGGCCTGAATCCCCGTTCCTTGCCAGCAACTCACTGGCCAGCATGCGAATATTGGTTCTCGTTCGAGCGTATCGCGGTTTCAGTTGTCGTTTTCATAGTACTAACATTTACTATGTGTTTTTATATTCAATAACATGTGTTATTTATTAATTATTATTTATTTAATTATTTATTATTACTGTTGTTTTTGCACAATAACCTTGGAATTGGACATTTTAATGGAAATTCGTTTGCTTCGTTGAATTGGTTTTCTTGTTGTTGGGGTTGTTGATGTTGTTGCTTTGTTTTAGGGCTTTTCTTTGTTGGTTTGCTCACATAATTAATTAGTTAAGAAATCTGCACGAAAGGATAAAGAAGTTGTTTAACTTTAATGGCACTTTAAGGGATTTATTCCCTTTATTTTTTAAGTTGGCTTGCTTTTTGGTTATCCTTTGGGACTCTACAATCATTACGACGGTATGCTTTTCCCCCGATTTTAATGTGTGTTTTTCGGTTATCCTTCCAAGTCGACATTAAAAAAAAGTGTTTTTCGTGCGCTCACGCTCTCGTTTGCTCAATTCTCTCGTTGACTCTCTCTGAACCACGATTAAGGTTTGGCTAATTTGTGCATAAACTTTGTGGCAATCGAATTCCGAAACTGTTTCATATAATTTTTTGAGTTTTGAGTAGGTTTTTGCGTTAGTTTTATTTCGATTTGTATTAACATTTTTCAGAGACAGAGCCAGCGAGTGAACGAGCGGGATGGCAACGGGCTCTTCGTTTTGCCGAAGCTTTTGAACCGAACGAACGAACGCGAACACCGCACAAAAGAAGAAAGCCGAAAAAAACGGTCGTGGAAATCCCGTATATCTAACACACACACATACAGCTGCGAACAGTGCAAAGAAATTTATATAATTCGCTGCTCTGCTTCTGCTCGCTTTCTCTCTGCTGCTTCGCTGCTTGTTTTTGTTGGTTTCGCTGCAAACACAAAAACAGCGAACGGATCCACAAGGAGCAGCATGGGAATGGGAATGGAAAAGGAATGGGGATGGCAAGGAGAGGCAGAAAGAGAATGAGAACGAGAACGAGTGGGTGTAAGCTGCTGCTGCTGCTGTCGTGCATGCGTCTGTGTGGCTCTCTCACCCACTCTCTCCGCCTGCGAGTGCGTGTGTGTGTGAGTAGTTACTTAGGGCAGCCAGGCAAGCACTCGGCATGCCATTTTTTTTTTATTTTCCACAAGAAGATGGTGAAGAAGAAGAAGAACTAGCAATAAGAAGAGGCACAAGAAGATGGCGGAGAAGAAGCAGCAGTAGCAGCACAAGAAGTCGCCCCTTTCGCTACTGTAACGGTTCTTTCTTTTACGAGTATTGGTGGTAAGCCTATGCGTGTGGCTCTCTCTCGCATGCCATGGGCCTCTGTATTGGTGTTAGAACCAAAGTCCAAGAAGTGGAAATATCGAAGGATATTTGAAATGAGACCAACAAAAAAGAAAAGAGCCAGGTCCTGCTCCTTCAACCACAAAAAAAAGGAAAATGTTGAAAGAAAAAGCATAATTTGCGAACGTGCTGGCGACAATGGAGCCTACAACATTTTATTCAGCACTTTTCGTGTATTATTTAAATCCTCGATTGTCCTCTTTGCCATTGCCTTTTTTTCGACGGCTTTCTTCCTCTGCTCTTTGTGTGTTAACTTTCACTTTTGTTTTATTTGCTGCGTTGACACTGCGCACACACACTCGCACGCACACACACACTCACAAGCACGCACACTCGTGGGTAGCTGTATATGTATAAGGATTTTCTCTTTTTTTTCTTGGTGCGTGTGCTGGTTGCGGGATCCTTTCGTTTCAGTACAACAGCCGCTTATATAAGCCCGGAACGTAGCACGAAAACTTTGGAGCACTCTTTATCGAGGGGATTGCCATCGAAACTCGGGGTTTTTTGGGCTATCGACTGAGACCGACAAATAAAAACTCCCCGAAAAACAGCGGGGCCATTCATTTTCTTATTTTTTATTTCGCATTATATAACATTTTCGACGAGGCGCAACCGTTTTTGTTTTTCTTTTCGCTTTTCCCGTTAGGTTAGGCGTATCGATAGCGATAGACGACAGCACAATTTCAGAACACTTTATTTTCTATATTTTTTTTTTTTTAGGGGGATTAGCAGTGGAAGAAGAAGGGCTGCCTATGTGCAAGTATGTAAATATATATGTACTACAGACATATACATATATACTTTGGGCGACTCTTCCTCTTCTACGCAGAGCGCAGCATCAACGGCCGTGTAACGGTTATTTTCGCATGTGTGGGCGGGGACACACGGCAGAATGCGGGGGGCGTGGTAGGCGTGTAATGCTCGAGAGTTATGCTTGGCAGATTTTCCTTCTTGGATTTGATTTTTTGGTTTCGGATTAAGTTTGCAGCTCCTCTCGCCATCGCCTCCCCGGCCACAATTTAATTCTCAAGTCCCGAATGCCGTTAGATTCACTGTGAAGAGCTAATGCTGCCACTACTGCTAGTGCTTATTTCTTTTCTTTTTCTTTTGATTTTTTTGTGTGACAGTTTACAGGCAAGAATTGTGTGTTTTGTGGACGCGACGTCGCAGGACAAATACCGTACAATCCTGCTTCCTGCTGATGGCCCCAAACGGCACTGACTGTGCCACAATTGCAGATGGCGCTCGACTGGAATGTGCGAGCGGTCCAAAAGGACACGAGTCCTGGCCGAAACACGCCCGAGCGCCGTTACGAACTCACGCCCGAGGGCAGAGCAGCTGACAAAGGAGAGACCAGCGCTCTCAGGCTCCTTCCATGCGCTGTCGCTCTCCAGCACGGCTGTCAAGCTCCCAAACTCTCCTGCTCTCCTGTGCGCTTTCCAGGCCCCATCCTGCGGCCAGTTAACAGAGCTCTGTTAGCGCTGGCCGCTCTGTTGGCCAGCGGCCTTTTCGAAAACCCATTTTTCGGCCCCCGTTCGAGTTGAAGCAAGAAGAATTACTTGCTGCAGGGCACTTAATCACACAGCCAGCAGGAGCAGGGAAGGAGAACGAACAGGAGCAGGAGCAGGAGCAGGGGCAGGAGAGGAAGGAAGAGAGTCACTCAAAGGCCCCGGCACTTGACTCAACTCATCTATCTCACATTCTGCCCGCTCTTTTTTCCTCTTTTTTTTTATTTTGCTTTTTGCGCTTACTTTTACTTTTCGGTCTCCGTCTCCGTCTCTGTCTTCCGTTATGGCGTTTTGTCTTTGTCTGACTTGGCCTAAATGTGTAATACCCTATAATGTCGTTTAATCCCACTCGACGTGTTTTAGTTTCGCCCCGCCAGCTTACGGCAAAGTCACTTGGAGTCACCGGGAGTCGCAGGCGGAGTCGGGAATCACCCGGTGTGGGAGCTCCTGTTGACGCAGCCGATGGAGAGATAATTGCCAGGTGCCTCGGGATCAGGATGCAGGATGCGGGATGTGGGTTAAGGGGCGTGGAATGCAGCGCCCCCTCTTTTTGGTTCCCTGCAGCCACTTGATTGGCAATTAGCGGCAATCTAATGGCAGACTGCCAATTAATATGGCTCACGGGAACGACTTGTTCCAATAATTGCAATTCAATATTGTCTCCACTAGTCCATAAGACTACTGGAGGACAATAAAGAAAGTTGAATTATTTTAATGGTAATAAAAAGCTAATTTTTGATATCAAATCAATAAATATATTGTCGAAAAATATACAACAATATACTAATGAGTTTAAGAGCTGCAATTGTTCAATTGTTTAACAGTTTTTAAGTTACCAACAAGTAAGAGCAAACATAATTTTTTAAATTTAAAAAAAATTACAATATATTCATATATTCAAAAAATTATTTATAGAAATATTTTGAAAGTTTAAATTTAACTGAATAAACCTGCCAGAAAACTTTTGCAGATTTTAAATCGGATATTTTGATGCACAGAAGTATGCTATAAAATACACCTTTCCAAATACATTCAATTCACAATGCATTTTAAATGTAATTTTTATAATAATAATTTCTTAGACTTTATAATTATCTCCAGTCAAAGAACAGCCCATCCTAGAGTCCTGCCAATGAGTACCCTGTTGATGACCAATTCCGGTGATGCTTATTCACCCCGAGCACTCGCCGGTGTCCAGTTGAGACGACTGTCCAAGGCCGCGTCGACCTTCAAACAGGCACTCAGCGGATGAACAGCCGCTCACTCAATAGTAGTTGGCGGTTGGGCATTTCGAGATGAAAAGATGAGGATGGCGGGACAAGGGACGGGAGGCTGGAAAGAGGAGCAGCAGAACGGCAGAGAGACAGCACTTGAATTATTAAGTTTTCTTTTTTGGTAATTAACTTAAGTAACTGCCACGACAAATCAAACGGGAAGGCCTGTCCTGGCAATAGCCACACCCCGTTCCGATCCTATCCGATCCGATCCGAAAGTGACCAAGTGAAGTGGGAAAGGAAAACAAACCGAGGCGCGGCACGGCGACACCGAAATCGAAAAGAGGAAAAATTAGAACAACAAAGCGGAAGGAAAGCGAGCGAGGCGAAAATCATTTGGCTTGGAAAGCAGTTTGCTTCAATTTATGCGCATTCCAATCAATAACTGTGACACATGCAAGGACAACAGAGCAGAACAGAGCAGGGCAAGCCAGCCAGCCAGCCAGCCAGCAAGCGAAGGCGGGCAAAGGACTCAGGACTCAGGACTCGCAAAGCCCACCCAAGAATCTCTTCACGAGGAGAGTGAAAGTGCCAGGACATCGTCGAGAACATGGAAGATGGCTCGCTGGTGTTTGTGGCATGGATATGAATGTGTCAAACTTATGCTGGCTCCCAGACACATACACTGCCACCCAAACACACACACACACACCCACCCACGCGAGAACACCCACACACATGTCGGTGTGCGTGCAGAAATTGATAAGAAACGGAATAACCCTCAAGAAAATTTGCGGCGAGCGAACGTATGGGTGTATGTGTGTGAGTGTGTGGGTTTGTAGGGATGGGAGAGGCACTGAGAAAATGGAAAACAAAACCAGAAATGCCTGCACAAATAAGAAAATAATAATAACAACAACAACTAGAAGGTAGAAGCAGAGCTAAGGTATGCGTTAAGGAGTCTTGAATACTCTTTACTAGAATAAAAGGGAAAATTAACTTAAATTTTAACATTGAAAGTAAGAGAAGAAAGTTTGTTTCACAACTTATTTATTTTTTAATAATAATTTATTTATTTTATAATATCTAATCATTATATCGACGCATTTTCGCGAAAGTATCGTATGTTGAAAAAGCTCATTTTACAGGAG
>JAEIIJ010000171.1:0-11921 GCA_018904815.1 Drosophila ogumai
CCAAAACGAGAATTCTACCCCAAGCATGTAAATTGACATTGAAATCCAGAGTGACCAAGGCAAAGAAATCAAAAAATACAAATAAAAATATCACGATATAAATATATCATTTTCAGGAAATTATATCGATATATTGATATTTTGATATATTATCAACAACCCTACATTTTAGAATTAGCGAAATAGGAAAAAATAAGGAATCGAAGTAAGTAAAGCCACAGAACTACGGCGAAAGCCGTCCATTTTTAAGTGTTTGTGAAGAAAGAACAAAATACAAGTGAAAGAAAAGAGGAAACAACAATAACCGAAGAGAACCGAAGCGCAGCGTGAAAAAGAGAATCCCAGATAGAGCGTAACGGAGCAGGGAAGGGTCGGTGAAGAGAGAGGTAAGTGCTGATTTTTTCGGGGGGAAATCCTCACTGGCTTCTCTTGTGGTTCCTACCCGCAGATATTGTGAGGAATTGTGCATATTCTACGATGAATTTTCTGCCAGGCGAGCCGCTGCCGCCGGGCTTTGAGGACGACGAACTGTCCCCCCGGCCGGCCATCGTCCTCAAGCAAATCGACAACTACAAAAGCGCCCCACTGCTGGGCACCGAGTACGCCGTTGAGCTGCAGGAAGCCGGCCAGCCGCGTCCCGATTACTACTGTGTGCTGTGCCAGACGTGCAACGACAGCCGCTCCATCTTTGTCCACTGGACCTCGCAGGCTCACCGCGCCAAGTACCTGCAGACGCACTTCCAGAAGGCCAACGAGGTCCTCCAAAAGCTTAAGCGCACGCCGAACAGCGCCCCAATTCTGGTCCAGGCCACCGGCCATCTTGTCCAGTTGATTGAGGATCACTTTGGGCGCTCGCGTCAGCTGCGTACCGTGGGCGGCGATGAGTTTCGTCGCTTTCGCGCCAAGATCTGCAGCCAAGTGAGAGATCTCTTCCATTTCGACGAGTGCGCCGGACCGGATTTCGTGGCGGAGGCGCAGCGCATTCTCCAGGACCTTAAGCTGGACGACGGCATCAAGATAAACCTCAAGATGACTGAGGCGGACTTGAAGCAGCGTGATGATGGCAGTACCATAGCTCTGGATGCCATCTCCAGCGATGACGAGAGCTTCGGGGCATCGACTTCGCTCCATGACTCCGGCAAGAAGCAACAGCAGCGCAAGAAGACTCAGGCCGAGGAGCAATCAGCCAATGGTCGCGGCGCCAATAGATCACCGCCAGCGCCGGGCGTAGCCCTCAAGCTGCATTCACTGCCCACACCCAAAGAGCTGTCCATTCAGGCCTCGCACATCGCCCAGGAGCGCTACAAGTGGGAGAAATTCCGCTGCATGCTGGAGCTGCAGCTCAAGCAGCTGCGCGACGAGACGGAGACGTACGAGACCAATCCGGAGAAGCATCCGGACTATCCGGATGAGTGGAAGCAGTTCTGGAACCGGCGCTACAAGCAGCTGCAGGAGGAGAAGAAGTGCGATCCCAATCTCTATGACTACAAGCCCGAGTGGATCACCTACTGGAAGGATCGTCGCATCGAGCTCTTCAATATAGCGGTGAATAAGATCAAGAAGGAGCTCAAGGAGAAGTTCAAGCTGGGCGACGAGGACGAGGAGAAGACCAAGGAGCTAATGGAGGCCTACAAGATCCGGGTGGCCAGTCCGCGTGAGGCCAGTGCCAGTGCCAGTGCACCGGCCAAAGCTACCAGCCGACGCAAGCCGAACTTCCGCAACAATAATCGGCCTGCCAATGCAGCCGGAGGAGGCGTAACAGTGATTGATATCAGCGATGATGAAAACTCGAGTCCAACGGCTCGCAATCGTCCCGCCTCCTTTCGGCGCTCGCACTCGCGCTCCAAGTCGGCCAAGCGAGTGGTGGCCGGACGTCGTCCTGTGCGGCATTCGCGCAGCCGCTCGCCTCGCCGCAATTTCCGCTCACGCTCCTCCCGGTCCAATTCGCGCGACGCCAGATCCCGACGATCTCGCACGCCTGGTGGCTACTACCCCCGCCAGCAGCAGCGACATGATCGCTATGCTGGCCGTCCCCCCAGCAGGGATCGTGCCTCCTCGACCCACTCCCGCGACTATGGGGATCGGCACAGCATGGAGCGGGAACGCTCCTCCGAATTCTATCGCTCCGGCTCCTATGTCCGTCCCAGTCGTTACGAGACCTTCCGTGTAATGGACTCGCGCGAGTATCCCGAATACAGTCACAGTTTGTCCAAGGTCCGTTCCATTTCGCCGGCGGTCTCCGCCGGCAATAGCAAGAGCACCACCAAGGATGAGGCCCTGGAGGCGGTGGAGAAGGGGCCGCTGACAGTGGTCAGTGTGCTGCGCATGCTGTCAGCCGTCGAGGAGCACTTGGGTAGCCTCGGCCCAAAGGCGCTCAATCTGCTGAGCAAGGCACTGGCCATGGAGATGGTACAGCCGAATGCCGCCGACGATTTGCTTCTGAACGATGACAATTGTGTCTTCCTGGAGACCACCAAGGAGAAGCTGAAGGGCATCCTCATCGCTGAGGTGCTCGACGATCCGCAGAAGGTGCGCGTCGTCAAGAAGGTGATCACCAACATAGCGGCCATCATTTTTCAGGTCAGCTCACGAGGTAAGTCTGTCTCTCTTTTTTTGATGTTTTTATTTTTTTAATGTTAATAAAATCCCGAGGTAAGTATGAGTGTAAAAAAAAGCTAAATACAAAAAATACCCTTACAAATTGAGGTTTCGTTTCGCGCGTCGCGTCCTTTCTTCGTTTTTCGCGGCAAATAAATAAAGTTAGATTTCGAATTCGAATGATTACAACGAAATAAACGATCCAATCTGCTGTTTTTTATTCTAGGCTACTAAATTATACCCTTATTACAACAACCGCTGTGCTATACTTAATCGGGTATATGGCGTTTTTATAGCATTACGACGGGTATATCTTAAATGCTCCTCAATCGGAAGTGTCTCATGTCTTGACATGCCATGACATGGGTTTTCTTGTTAACAATTTCCATCACATTTAAGTTATGTTAAGATGTAATAGGCTTTGGGTTTACTACACTTAATGTTTTGTTATTAATACCTAAATTCGTATCCTCGTCGATCGCGTTCTTTAGTAGCTGAGCGTTGTGCTTTGTGCTCTAGAGGTGGATATCTATTGATAAATAAATATATACCGAATTTAAGCTGCTTGTTTATAACCCTTCAATGCATACAAAAGTTGTGTTTTTAAAGTGAAATGTCGAAGCTAGAGCTGGAATTCAATCAATTTTTAGTAAATCGATTTTTTCTAAAAATAAAAAAAAAATCGATTATAATCGTTAATTAAAATTATTAAATATATGTCGACGCATTTCCGCGAATGTATTGCATGTTGAAAAAGCTAATTTTACAGGAGAAGCTTTTTTTTGACTTGATCTCTGAGGAACACTGGAACAAACGATAAAATTTAAACTTAATTTTTATCGAAACTAAAGGGTATTCAGTTATAATATTTCACAGGGTAGTGAGACATTAGGTGCCTAACAATTGTGCATTAAAATCTCAAATTATATGGCATCGGAGATATAAAATTGTATTAATGCCAAATTCCGGATTCTTAAAAGATCACAAAATATAATACATTAAAAATGTTTTCTAAAATAAATCGATCAAAATCTAAAATTAAATTATCATCATAGATTTGTAATTTTATTGTTTTTTTGGTGTTATTCAACTTTTATTTAGCATAGGGAATATTAAATTATAAAGTAAAATAACAGGGATTATGGAGTCCAGAGTGCCTAATTCTTACTTCACAAAATTAATTATTCTTAATTAATTAATTAATGAATTCTTAATTCTGATTTACAAAAAAGCTCAACTTATAATTAAACATAACACATCAAAAATGTTGAACTTTGTTCATAACTTTTTCGGTTATATCTATTTTAAAAATTCAAATCGCATTAAAAAATCGATTAAAAAATTAATTGAAAAAAAAAATCGAATTATAGAATCGATATTATTTGCAGCTCTAGTCGAAGCACTAGCATTTCGTGACTTATCGGGGACTTATCGTAAGAAATCGGTAATTTCGAAGTTATAGAAGCAGAGCCATTCTCCGCAAGTTGATATTCTATCGAGTTCGAGTTCGAGTTTGAGTTACCCCGTTCTTGGTCAGCTTTCCCCTCTTTTCTGGCGGGTGTGTGAACAATGTGTGCCAACGACGAACCGTGAGCTGTCTGTCCAATCGCCATCGAGTCCACACCACATCCATAAGTATAAATGTAATTTGCACAGTTTCGACCGCGACACACATGACAAAAAAAGATGAAAATACAACATACAACTCAGACCTCTGAAGTGATGTTAAATCCTAACTGATTTCTCTTTTGTGTCCCTTTCCTTCCGCGTCCAATCCTTGCACGATCTGGACGATTCTAGGTGCGAACGAATCCTGCGAGGGACAGCACAAGCCGAATGCCACTCCGGTGCCCATACAGCTGCCCTTTGAACGCAACCTGGTGGCCCCCAAGCTGGCCAATGCCCTGGTCCTCAAGGGCTACTATGACGTGAGCACCGAGGACATGACCAAGCTCCTCCATCTGTTCACCCTGATGGTGAAAACGGATCACCAGCGCCGTCAGGCCGACTTGAACAGTACTCTCAGCTTTGCCGAGGTCTGCACCATACTGGGCTTGAGGGACACGGATGTTAATCCCGATGCCGAGAACATTGGCATCGATCTGGACGAGCTAATGAAGGAGGTGGAGAATCAGCTGCACAAGGAGTCGGTGGATGTGGTTTCCGGCCCGGCAAGCACGGCTGCTGTCAAACCCAATGAGCCAGCCGGCGGCAGCAGCGCCATGGAGTCGCTGACCGACTCCGATCTACAGACCCTGCTGCAGAACTTCAAGTTTCTGTCCAACGAGGAGCAGGTGCATCTCATTGGCCATCTGCGTAAGCTGGAGGTGCTGGAGCCGGCGCGCGTCCTGCGTCTGCGCAGATATGTGAACCTGGCGGAGCTGAGTGCCGATGGAGAGTCCTGCAGTGACTTCTTGTCGCGCGTGGTTAACAAAACGTCAGTCGGCAGCAGCAGCAGCAGCACCAGCAGTGGGATGTCGAAGCCCATTGAGAAATCGGCCATTGGGCAAGCCATAGCCACGGTGACTGGCGGGCAGGCATCGAGCTCCTCAAAGGCCACCACCAGCGGGGGCAGCGCCAGCGCCAGCAGCCTCCCCTCCATGGAAGCCCTCACATCGCTGTCCTCGCGGCGTCGCAGCTCGGAGCGAGACCTCGGCAATCTGCCCATCAATAAGCAGCGACGCATGAGGAACTCCCCTGGCTTCATGATCGACGATGACGACGACGACGAGGATGATGACTACAACTTTGATGATCTGGTAATGAAGGCGTGCGACTCGAACGGCAAGAAGAACACACCGCCCATCATACCTGTGGAATCGTCTCCCAACGCCCTGACCTTCAAGCCGGCAGCCCCATCGCCCAAGCTGTCCATAAAGGACACCGAGAGCATTATAGCCGACCTGATGGGAACTCTGGGCAAGGGCAGCGGAGCAGGAGGCTCTGGTTTGAGTGGTCCTGCAGGCAATCGTGGCAACAGCTTTGTGATGAATCAGCAGCAGCAGCAGCAAACGGCAGCTGTGTCCAACCCACCGAATCCTAATAGAAATCGGGCGGCGGGAGCCTATCAAAGTCCGGGATATCCCGGTATTCCAGCACAACAGCAGCAGCAGCAGCCACGTCAAATCATGACTAATGTGAGCACTGGACCCGATCCCAGTCACCCGTATCCTTACGGAGGCGGTGGTGGCGGTCCTGCCGGCGGCGGCGGCTATCATCCATATGCCGGCAACGGTGTCCAGCATAATTATCCCGGCCACGGTCCCTACGGCGGAGGAGGAGCAGGCGGCGGTCCGATCAATCCCTGGGCCAACAATGGATCGCCCCAGCCGCCGTATAACCAGATACCTCAGAACTTCCTCAACCAGCAGCCCAACTACAACAGCATGTTCGGGGGACGTCACTAGCCCACAGCCTGCTCCACTATCCACTAAGACATGCGTATATATCCCTTCCATACATTTGCCTGTAGAATCCTAGCGCCTAGATAAGTGTACACAAGGGTCAAGTCCTTTCCAGTGTCCCTGCTTGCGTTGGAGATACCACTTCCTTTTTAAGCTCTGCCAAAAAATTAAGGCCCTTTTTTTTTTGTTATTGGAACAATAAAAACAATAATAACACGAGGTGGGGCGTATATATATATTATATATTATATATGTTTGAATTTCTATATATCTGGCCTGCAACAAAAGCGAAAAATAAAGAGCACACATTTAAATGTTTTAGCGACGGTTGTGTTTTTCTTTTGTCTTTGTCTTTTTAGGGGGAAAACCAAAGCAGATGGATACAAATTTCAAATTAAAGGAAATAACTTTAAAGAAAGGCCTTAAAAATAAGAAATATTAAAATATGAATTTAATCTATTTCTTTATTCTTTTGCCTTTGTAAATATTTGAACCAAAATAGAAGAAAAGGAAATTTAAAATAAAAGGAAATAGACTAAAAAAGACTTAAAAATAAGAACATTTTAAATAGCTTAGTGGATTGCATTTATTTCATGAATCTTTTGCCTTTGTGAATATTTTGACAACATTTTTAGGCGGAAAACCAAAGCAGAAGAAACATTTTTTTAAATTGAAGGAAATAACATAAAAGGTCTTAAAAATAATTCATTTTTATAGCTATCTTTGTGAATTAACTTAATTTTTTTTTTATTAAATTAAATTTTTTTTGAGTGAGAAGACCCCCTTAAGGAAAATAACATAAAAAAGAGACAAAAAACAAAATAAATATATTTGCCGATAAAATGTATGTTTTGAAATTGGGAAATAAAAAGATAATTAAGCTATTTTCAATCATGTTTTAAAAAAAGAAAATTAGTTTTAAATAAAGCTAAAATTTAAACGCAACTCCAGCAACTTCCTCGCAACAAAATGGAAAATTTAATAAATTATTAAAAAAAAAACACCAAAGATGACAAGGAAACCAAGATTTCGGAATATGTAACGGCTTTCCAAGAGGGGAAAAAATTAAGGTAAATCACTCACAAAAACTCACAGCCACTAGAAACACTTTTTAAATCAAAATTATAATAATAAAACCTTTAAACCTGCGCCAACTTGGAAAACAACAATCTTTTTCAGGATTGTTTCACATGAAATTCTACTTCAAGGAAAACCATGGCAGCCTGAAGACCAACCCCTGGATCGAGGACCATTAACCCCAAGATTATATACCCCACAATATTTTGCACAATAAAAACCGTAAAAAAACAATTGGATGTGTAAAGCTTTAACGCCTCTTCTTTTGTGGTGAAAATATGCATTACTCTAGGTTCTAACAGAGCCCTCAACTGCAGTAGGGCAGGTGGAGAAAGTCCACGGCTTGGTGCTTCAGTATGTGCGGTATCTCCTGCTGCAGCAGCTCGTGCAGCGACTGGCCACTGTGCTTGTAGACCCACTTGCCCGCTCCGGGATCACTGCCGACGAAATCGTACCGCTTGGGTCCGCTGGTGGGGGAGCTGAGCCATATCTGCTTGTTGGGCGTCTGCCGGTTGATCACATAGGTGCCATGGCTGTGTCCCAGATTTACAGTGAGCACTCCATCCTGCCGAGGGGGAAACAAACACATTTAAAGGTGATGTAACATGGAGACGCCAGCTGAAACTCACGCTGTAGGCCACATCACTGCCCTGCAGATCGGTGGCGTTCTCGGTTAGCTCCTCGAAGTAGTCGCACAGTGCGTCCAGCGTTTCGGAGCACACACGCTCGTAGGTGGCACTGTCCAGACTGGAGGAGGTCTCCGTTTCAATTTCGCTACTGGCAAATCGCCGGTTGGCATTCGCCGATGTGCATGGAATCAATGGATTTGCGATGGCCATCGGGGAGCTGGGCAGGATTCGACGACTGGCCAGTCTTTGGGGTATTGTCAGGCATCCGAGCGAGGCCAAGGTGCCCTGATTCCGGCTCAGGCGGGCGAGAAAGCGGCAGGTAAACATGGACCTAGTACTTGTTTTGTTTATTTTCTAGATTTTCCTGTCAGGCGCTGCCAACTCGATGCAAAGTGGTTTTGGTATATTTAACAATTATGCTTTCAGGTTTTGTATCTGTGCGCTGGTCAAATGGAATAAATAAAAAATAATAAAAATAAATTAAATTAATTGCTGTCAAATTTAAATGTGTAAAAGCAATACAGTTTTTTAAAGTTCGTCAAATGAAAAAAAACCCCAAGAGCTTCTACTCAACGTAGTGGAAACAGTGCATAATCCGATATGGTGGAAACGATAGCTGCCTATCGGGCTGCAAAAGTGTCATAACCAACGCCGACGCAGCCCGACAGAAAATGGCGTCCGCCTGAAAATTTTCATTTGTCTAAATTAATATATTTACGCCAAGTTAGCCAGCGAAAAGCAGAGCGATGGCCTTACCGAGCAATTATAAGCAAATAGCGGTGGGTGGTGGCGGCAGCAGCGGCACTGGAAGCGGCGGCGGGAGCACCGGTGGCGGCGGCGGCGGCAGTAGCCGGTCACGTTCCTCCGGCGGCGGAGGAGCCTCCGATAGGAACAAGGACCAGACGCCCATATTTACGCACAGCAACTATGGCAATCCAGCGTTCACCCCGCAGAAAGTGACCAAGTCCTCCAGCAGCAAGAACCAAAACGAATCGCGCCTGCCGAAGCCCCCAAAGCCGCCGGAGAAGCCCATTCTGCCCTACATGCGGTACTCGAAGCGCGTATGGGATAGCGTCAAGGCGCAGAATCCCGAGCTGAAGCTGTGGGAGCTGGGCAAGAAGATCGGCGCCATGTGGAAGCTGCTGGGAGAGGACGAGAAGACCGAGTTTATCGACGAGTACGAGGCGGAGAAGCTGGAGTACGAGAAGTCGCTGAAGGCCTACCACCAGACGCCCGCCTACCAGGCCTACATGTCGGCCAAGAGCAAGGTGAAAACGGACGTGGATATGCACGAGACACCCTCGCGCGGTGGCGGCAGCAAGTCGCAGCACGAACGCCGCATTGACATCCAGCCGGCGGAGGATGAGGACGACCAAGATGAGGGCTATACG
This sequence comes from Drosophila ogumai, assembly GCA_018904815.1. Taxonomy (NCBI): domain Eukaryota; kingdom Metazoa; phylum Arthropoda; class Insecta; order Diptera; family Drosophilidae; genus Drosophila; species Drosophila ogumai. Next base: position 9,100 of record JAEIIJ010000171.1, read on the forward strand.
GCCAAGCACATGGCCTATGCCCGCTACCTGCGCAATCATCGGCTGATCAATGAGATCTTCTCAGAGGCTGTCGTCCCGGACGTACGATCGGTGGTCACCACCACACGGATGCAGGTGCTCAAGCGTCAGGTCAGCTCGCTGACCATGCACCAAACGAAGCTCGAGGCGGAGCTGCAGCAGATGGAGGAAAAGTTTGAGGCGAAGAAGCAGCGTATGGTCGAGTCCAGCGAGGCCTTCCAGGAGGAGCTCAAGCGTCACTGCAAGCCGGCTGTAGACGAGGACACCTTCCAGAAGATGGTGCATCGTATGTATGAGGACATCAAGCGGGATCGCCAGCGACTGGATGAGCCCAGTGCGAACAATGCCGTGAACGCGGCCACGCCAGCGACAAGAAGCGAAGAGTCTGCCGCGAAACCGCCAGCTCAGCCGGGTGCCACGCCTGCTGTCAGCCAGGAGCCGGGAGCTGCTGGGCCGCCCAAAGATCCATCAACAGCAGCGGCGGCAGCAGCAGCAGCATCTCCGCCAGTTGTAAAGCCAGCCACGCCCACACCCACGCCTAGTCCAGCACCCAATCCTCCTGCCGTACCACCACCCGTGGTACATGTCCACGAAACGGCCAGCAAAACGGATCCGGAGCCCATGGATATTGAGCCGCCGCCAAAGCCGTCGGTGCCACCGCCGCCCATTAAGCCTGAGAAGCTGGAAATGGCCGCAGCACTGCCGCCGCAGTCCACGGTGGCTGATGCCCAAAAGCCAGAGGTAGCCAAGGTGGTGGCACCGCCCAGTAAGGTGCCCACACCAGGACCCGTGCCCACGCCCCCGCCCGAAGTGGCTGGATCGGGTCCGATTCCGGCTTCCGGGACAGCTTCAGCGGCGACAACGCACACGCCACCACCGGTCCAACAGCAGCAGCTGCCACTTCCGCAGCAGCAACAGCAGGCAGCAGCTCCTCCACCCGGCATGCCGCAGATGCATCCACATCCTGGACATCCACCTCCAGGGCATCCACACATGCCGCCGCATATGGGGCCGCATCAGCCGCCGCCAGGCATGCCTGGCCTGCCCCCACCACCTCCTCACACAGGCTACGCCAACTATGGCGGGCCACCGCATGGTCCGCCACCCGGTCCGCCCGGTGGGCCAGCGCGTCCGTACTACCAGCCGCAATACGGAGGACACCCAACGCCGCAGCCATACTACGCACCGTTCTCGCCGTATCAACAGTCATATGGACCACCGCCTGGCTCCCATTACATGTCGCCGCGTCCTCCGCCGCCGCAGCAGCAACAGCAGCAGCAGCACAACGGGAATCCAGGACATCCCTATGCGCCCGAGCACGGAAGTAACCCACCGCCACCACCGCAACAGCAACAACAGCCGCCTCCGGGTCACCTGCACGAGTCGAGTGGAGCAGCAGGCGGCGGCGGAGTAGGAGCTCCAGTCGGTGGCGGAGCAGGTCCTGCCGCTGCCGGGGCAGGCAGTGGTCTGTATCCACCGCCTGGAGCAGGAACGGGAGCACCGCAGCAGCCGCCGCCGCCGCCAACAGTGGGTGCAGCTGCGGTAGATGGACCAGGAGTCGCAGCGGGCGCACCTGGAGCCCCAGGACCCGCGCCGACAGCGACCGGCAAGCATTCAGAGGCGGAGAAGAGCGAGGCGGACTAAGGACCAGGAATGATCCGATTCTCAGAACCTAAACTATAAATACTTTGGGGGTCGCATTCAACTTACATTCTAAGTTAAAACCATTTTTTTGTGCGTGTTCTAATTTTAATATTTTATAAATCGAGTGTGGGAGGTACATTCTGAATTTTAAACTAAAAAATACGATTAAAATAAATATACGTTTACATGTAAATGAAGGAAGATGTGATTTTTTTTAAAGGTTTCCAGACATTCCCTTAAACATTTTAATTTAATTTTGGTCAATTAACTATACAAGTTTAAAAAAAACGTATAAACTAGTAACAACGGGAAGTATTTTTGTATTCTAACAATTTTCATATTATTATTTTAACATTTTTCATTTTATTTATTTATGTCTGCTTTCTATTATTCCTAAATTCCTAAATTGTGGTGTGCTACCTATTGCTTTACAATTTTACGGTAATTGATTCCACAGCGAATAGTTTCAATAAAAAAGTAACGTTCAGAAATGAAATTTTATGTAAAATTAATGAAATTATTGGTTCTTGTTGATTTTCCCAATTTAAATTTTTCAACAAGATAACTAGGTTATCTGGCATTTATTTAATAATTATATTTCTAATATTGCTCCAAATTTTTAAGTTAATATTGAGAAAAAATAGGACACATTTTTTGTATATACATTAATTATTATTATTTTTATTAGTAGTAGTGGTATAATTTATTTGAGTATGCATGGTTTATAAATGTCCGACATATGTATGTACTTTTAATATGTTTTACACAGACTTTTGGTTTAACAAAAAAAAAATAATAAAAATAAAAATTGTTTTAAAAATTATTATTATTATATTGTACCAATTTTGACATTACTTTCTTGTTATATTTAGTATAGGAAAGAGACTTATTTTTTTCTGCCCCGTGTATTTTTTAATTCGAATCCATTACGGCTCACCCTAAAAATAAGTCTCAAAATATCGATAGTGTCTGGTTGAATGTATCATTTTTGAAATTGTACAATCTTTTTTTTTATTATTTATTGGTTATATAATATGACTACGTCACATTTGACCTATATATATTATTATGTAAACAATTTCTCTTGTTTTTATAGATGTTTTTTTAATTATTGTCATTGCTCATTTTTACACATTTTATTTATTTATTCTTCTGGAAGC
>JAEIIJ010000191.1:0-14661 GCA_018904815.1 Drosophila ogumai
GATTTTAGTTTCCAAAACCCCTTTTTTTCTTAGCTCTCCGCTTTGAAAAAGCCCATTTTTAATTTTATAAATTTTTATTATTAATTTATAGAAATTACTAATATAGTTATAACTTCCACTATATATAATTGTTTCAAGAACCCCTTTAGGTTTCCTTTTTTCTTAACTCTCCGTTTTGGAGAAACCTATTTGCATACCTGACGACCATTAAGGATTATCATCAAGCACATCTTTATGAAAACTTTCTGGGAAAACTCCCTGAAGAAGCAAAGAGATCTGGAGACCATTAGGATTATCTGCAGATTTCACTGCTTCTCTGCTGCTTTTCACGGCCATCATGAAAGTTATAATGGAGATGCGGGGATTTCTATTTCTCCTACTTCGCTGCCTTTTCCTTGCCAAAAATAAAAAAGAAATGGAAAACTTGCAAGTGAAAACGGAAAACAAAACGCAACGCAGACACATCAATTACGACAAAAAGGGGGAAAAATGGGAGACAGCTTCAATTGAACGCGATTCGGTGTGCTTTTTGTGTTTTTTCTTTACCAACTGTTAAATGCAAACGACAGATCCTCACAGACCCAACCCTGGGCCATATCTCAGCCCATCAATCAGGACCAAAAAGCTAAAAACAAACCGGGGAAAAAAAGAGAGACTGCGAGCGAGAAATAGAATCTCAAAGTCAATTTTTTGGCAAACAAACAAACCGATTGACGTAGGCTCCAAAATCTAAACCTAAACCCCCAAGCCGAACCTTTTGCTTAATCAATGTGCGGTGGGTGGTGGATGGTGGGTGGTGGATGGTGGGTGGTGAAAAACCGGGGAAAAGCCAAGCGAAAATCTGAAGCGAAAATGTCAAATGCGTTGATTGGAAGGCCGCTTCGCCTCGCGTTCGCTTAATGCGAATGAGATTTGTTGCAAATCAGGGGAGAACGCGGCAAAAAACGGAGCTCGCGGGGCTGCCAGACCGCACAATCAGTTTCCGTTTCCGGTCGCTGGCCGCACAATTAAGCGCGGCGGCGGCAGCAGCAGCGACGGCCATTTTGCCGATGCTCCACTTGGCTAATAAACAAGCACTGCCAACGAGGTGAGGCTAGGGCAGGTGTGCCAAAGGTGCCAAAGCGTTGGGTTACACTTAAAAAAAAAATATTTAAAAATCAAATAGGGGGAACATTTAAAACGAGAATTTAATAGGGCCTTAAAAGCTTTATTTATAATTAGGTAAAATGGCTTTAAAAAATTAAAAACGTGTTTTAAAACTAACAATTTTATATATTTAAAGTGATTTCTATTTCTATTATTATTAAACAAATTTTAATTTTAGAAAAAATAATTTAAAACAATAGAAAACTTATTAAAAATACATAAATTTTATGATCTAAATTAAAATGCAAAAGAACTCCCATTAATTTCGCCTGCAACATTTTCTCTGTCTGTATTTTGGTGTTCCATGTTTGCTTTGGCCACTGTCGCTTGTGTTTTTTTTCATACTTTGGTCGCTGGTCCTTGGTCGTCGCTTCATTAAGTGTAAAAAAAATACACGCTGTATATATGTAAATGAAGGCGGTGGCAAAATGCCACTTGGCCCGCTCGCTTGTTGTTATTGTTATTGCCGCTGCTGCTTCACACCTTTATTTGTGCAAGAGCTTTTGTTGGGAATATGCGTTTTCATTTCGTTTGGTTTGGTTTTGTTTGCCGGCGAACGCAATGCAAACAGCAGCAACAACGGCATGGTCATCGCCATATACTATATGTATATATATATCTCCCACTCTGGGTGTGTGTGTGAGGTATGGGGCAGCGAATGAACCGCCCGTTGCGCCAATTTATGACCTGTCAGAAATTTCCCAACACAGCACAACAACGACGTCCTCACACACACACAACGCAGCACACAGTGCGCCTTGAAGCAGCTTTAAGTGCATGGCCCGAAAAAGTAGGCAAAACTTTCTGCACTGGCTTCGCGCAGCAAAGTAGGCAATGCCCCGCCACTTGATGGATGGGCCCAGGCCAAGAAGGAAGCATAACTTGGCCCCATTCTGGCAGAGCGGTTTTAATGGAACTCTGGCAAAGCGTAATGCGTTTTTCAAGATAACAAGTCAGCCTTGGCGCTTAATTTTTCCCTATTTTCTATTGAGCTTATGATGATTTTATATTAGTTTTCTTGAATATTTTTATTAATTGAACTAAAAAGGTTGTTTTGTTCAAATAATTATAAGAAATATATAGTAAATATATATAAGAGGTTAAGAAATACCCTTTTTTCCCTTGAAGAAACTAACATTATTTCTATAAAAAATAATTTCTCAAGCCTAAAACCTTTTTATAACTTTTCCCTTTAATTTAAACTTAAAAGAAAAATCTCACGTCTAAAATCTTTTTATAACGCATAAATAATTTTTAATAAACCCCAAAATGAGTCTTAACTCATAATTTCACACCTGTAATCCCCTAAATACGTTAGCCCCCATATAATCCCCTCCTTCCAGCTCTCCTTGCTCCTCAACCCTTTCACTTCTCGCAAACAATACGTAATGATTGTCCCAATCAAACTCATATTTCCCCACCTGGAAAACGATCAGAGGCAGCAGCTGCCTGTCGATGCTACACATAATCAGTTTTAAGTTTACCTTCCGCCCCTGTGTGTTTATTGCAGTTTATATAAAGAGTTAAAACATCCCCATTGTTGGCCCGAAAATGATTTCCTTTTTTGTATTCCATGTGCTGGCGCAGATTTAATATTTCCGCACTATTGTCGCTGCGAAGGAAAGAGGGGAGTTGCCATGACGTTGTCAGGAGGGCGCACATGTCACATGTCGGTGCCACGCCCACACAGACAAAACGTTTGGCGCAAAGAAGGTGTTTGAGGTGGGGTTACGCCCCCATATATCGCTTTTTTCAGCAGGTTGTTGTTTGTCTCTTTCTCCCTCTGCTTTTTGAAGGCTTTTGACTTTTTGGCATTGTTGTTGTCGCCTGTTTTATATTTATATTGACGCTTTTTTACACACACCTTTGCACAGTTGTGCTGGAAATAATAGCTGTGGTTTCCTTGCCATAGTTTTTCTTTATTTCTTCTTTTTTCCATTGTTAATAAATTAGTTTTTATAAATTAAAAGAGCTTTTAATGCATAATTAAACGTGGATTGTGGAGAAAAACCTGAAATTAATGGTATACAATTCGTTAAACAATAATTTTAAAGGCATATTTCTGAATTATATAAACTTTATTGTTATATAAAATTTTAAAAGGGAAAAGGTTGCGTTTATAAATTAAGGAATTTCACAGGATTATTTTATATTATTTTATTTTGCCAGATTTTTTGAGCCATTTGTTCATGCCCAATTGTTGCTATTTTTTGTTGTCCTGTTGTCCTCTCTCCCATTTATCTCTTTGCCGCTCTTATATGATTTTTTTGCTTGTGGATTTTGATGTCTGGCCGAAACGCAACGAGCCACACAATGACCGACAAGCAACTGACAGCCGCAGCCGGGCTCCACCTGTTCCACCGCCCACCGCCCACTGGCATGGCCCGAAAGGCAAGCCAGCCTCTCATTCATTCATTCATTCATTCAGTCAATCATGCAGCCATTCAATTTATCGTTGACTTAACTTTTTGATGGTTACAAAATGAAATTTATGGAAACTTTAGCAAGCCGCTTTCCTCGGCAGTGCTGCGTTCTTTTTAGGTAGTATTTTTATGGCTAAGATCGTGGGAAATAATTTAAATAATATAAATATATATTAAGTTAAGTAGGAAAATCAATAATACATTTTTTAAGAATTTATTTTGGAAGTTTAATGTGGAGTGGCAGTGCTCCGACTTGTTGCTAGGTACTATTATGGCTTGGTACCTGGGAAATAATTTAAATAATATAAATATATATTTAGTTTAGTAGGAAAATTATTTAAATAATTTAAATAGTATAAATATGCATTTAATTTATTTGCAACTTTAAAAGCACAGCATTTAATTATATATTTTATAAGTTAAATCCAGAGTTTAAGCCCCTTGTGTTAGGTACCTTGTACCTTATGCCATCTCTGACCTCTCGTTTACCTTTCTCCGGGGGCAAGGGGCAACCGGGGCTGAGGCCCCCACCCACCGCTTGACACTTGTGTTTGGGCATCCATCAGAAGTCGAGTCTGGACCGAAAAGCGAGTGTTATCTTTGCGGTCGCATCTATAATGGGTTTTGTCACGTTGCAGACGAGTCTGGCCTGGATACCTACCCCCAGCCTCCCAGCTTTCCCTGCTGAGGCATGAAAAACCCACGTCGACATCAATAAACTTGAAACAAAAAAGTCAAACGGAAAGGGAAAGGGAATGGGGTCCGGCATGGGGTCCGTCCGGCATGTGTGCGGCTTATTCGAAATACATTTGCCTGTTTAAGCCGATTTTAAAACTCCTCTCTGGCCGGCTCAGTTGGGTTTAACTTCCACCCCCAATTATCCATTATCCTGGCACTGTCACTGGCCCTGGTCCTGGTCCTGGTGCTGCCTCTGCCTCTGCCTCGCAAAGTGCTTAATAACTTTGGCACCAAATGGCAGCAAGTGCATCAAATTGTCAGACATTTTCCAGTGTTGACTTTGAACGTACCCCCTCCCAGGACCCTTCTTCCTTCCAGCAAAAACATAATTGTTAAAGTCCAGCGGGAAGGGTTTCCCCTAGCCGATATTGTGGTCAAATTGGGGGGCAGGACAACGGAGCTGCGAGCTCCGGAGGACGCCCAATAAAAGCACATGCATGCAACAATAAATAAATTAGAACAAGGTGCGGTGCGACAGGGTCCAAGCCCAAAATACACTGGAAACTATGGGGGATTTAACAGAGAAGGGGATATAGAAGGGAGTTTTATAAACTAAAATTAAATGAAATAAATAAAATATGTAATAAATATTAAAAATAAATAAAAGGATATATACCTTTACTTGATAACAAAAGAATTTAAGCCATAAAAAAGGTATTTTTAAATACAATAAATATTCTAATACTCTTTAAGGCTTTCTTTACCAGAATTTCCTCTCAGTGGTCTCTCTCTCTCTCTTAATAACGGGTTAGCCCTCAGGTGGCAGCAGGGGCGCCCAGTTAGGGCTAGGGCTACCGTTTTGTTGTCTGCTTGGCAGTCAGATGCAATTTATTGATAATATGCGAGGCACAGGAAGAGCGGTGGCAGCAGGGCGAAGGGAGAGCCTCAGGAATACCCATTGAAAGTCAGCGGCAACTTTATGAGAATGCGACCTTTCTGCCATTATGTTGGTTATTTACACACACACACACACACACACACACCCGACACACACACGCCCAACACACACAGCAGCAGGAAAATTTGTTGCACAAATTGTGGCAACAAATTTTAGCGCAGACAATATTCAGTTCAGTGGGAAAAGTGTTTGGGTTTTAGGGAAAGCCACCTCCTAAAACCGGAAGTGTGGAGGTTAGGCGGCTAGGAGAGAGTCCAGCAGGATAGAAGGATAAAAGAAGAAAAGGATGCAAGTGGAAGAAGCTGGCAAAAGTCAATTGCTTGAATCTCCTCACTTGACTGGACCTTAGTGCCCCCTTTGAACTTGTTGAACCTGCCGCCAGCCTGCTGGCCTCGCAGCAATTCCATCTGCCTTTGAGTCCGAAAATGCAATGCAATAAATGCCAGGAAATTCACAAACATTTAGTGACCAGCAGCAGCAGCAGCACCAGCAGCAGCAGCACCAATAAATGTAGAAAAAGCAAAATATTGAACATCATTTTAATCAAAATGCAACACACAAGTGAAAACTCATTTTGCAGCAGAACGGTTTCGTTTCGTTTCGTTTCGTTTCATATATTCTCTTGTATAATTTGTGCAAAATTTATTGACCCAAATTCAGGCTTCAATATTTTGCATTTCTCATAAAACAAAAACGAAACTATTTTGTTGCATTTTAAATGGCAAATAGTTGAGCGTTGAGAGTTGAGAGGAGGTTAAATTTTAAGTTAAAGCTTGAATTTTTATCAAGAAAAAGTATCCTTTTACAAGCTGTAAATGTTGCAAATTAATTAAGCAAAATCTAGATATTTATGTGTTCAAATAACCAATTAAAAGTCACAATGTTTAAATTATTAAAAATATTTTATTTATTTTATTTACAGGAATACAATACAAAGACTGCCTCATGCCATGCCATCCACTATTACCACCAACCCAATAGCAGCAGCAGCTATAGTAGCTATAGTAGTCGTCGTCATCATCAGCATCAGCAGCTGACTTCATCAGCCTCAACGTCATCGTCCACGTCATCACTGCAGCAACAGCAAGAAGAAGCTGCTAACCGGAAACGCCTTCGCCGCCATTCTCTACTGCCCGATCGCATGAATCCCTTTGAGCAGGATCAGGAGGAGGAGGAGGAGGAGGAGGAAGAGGATGTGGATGAAGAGGAGCAGGCGGAGGAGGATCCAGCGCAGCAGGAGGAGGAGTTAGAGCGGGAGCATCGACGATTCGGGGGAAGCTACTACCAGAGGAGGCGCCACTACAAATACGATGCGGTGGAGGAGTGCTGTCGTCCGATTTGCCAGGAACAGCACTATGGCTCCATAGCGGATATGTTGTAAGCGGGGAGGGGGGCGATTAAGGCTAAAGGATAACAGAAATATAGAGGGGAAACACTTTAAAGCGAAACGCAAGGTACCTACAACAAAGTAACTACAAAGGAAATGCATGAAAAGGATTGAGACAGAGAGCAAAAGATGAAGGGAAACGGAGATTGAACGATAGACACCCCCTCCCCGGCAGATTATCGATAGGCAATAACCGATAGTTGACGAACGAATTGTGCATGTTGAATAGATGTATATCAAAGTGTTTTTTTTTTTTGTCCTTGCGAACATTTTAAACTTACCGTTACTAAGCACAGAATTGATAAATATATATATTCAAAATATATGTATTATTAACCGTCTGGCAGATCTGGCACCGCTATATTATTAAACGTATATTATATATAGATTACGTGTATAACCCACACACACATCCGTATATATAAAGCCGATATATATAGATATTTATTCATGTACATACAACACACACACACACCACATATGTTAAAAGCCAATTTTTTTTATTGCCTCCGAATCTAGGAGTAGAAGAAGCGATATGGATAACGATAACGATAACGATAATGATAATTTTTTTTGTGGATAAATGTGGCAACTAGATCTAGAAGATTGCACCACAATGTTGTCTACGAGTAAAGCGAACATGATCATTAAGCATATATATATCCCCATATATATTAACCTAAATATATACAAACATTTTTTTTATTATTTATAAACTAGCAATGCTTGTACATAGAGTAAAGATTGTGGATTATAACTATACGAATATTAATAATTAATAAAAGAGCATATTTAATAAAGTGTGTTTTTTTTTTTGAATTATCATTAAATTGGTAACTTAAGCTCTGAGTGTTACACGAATTGTAAATACATTTGGACACATAAACAATTTAATTGACGCACAGCCGACGAGGGTCAGTGGCAGAAGAAAACACACGAAACGAAAAACAAATGGAAATATTAATAAGCGAAATAAGAGAAAAATGCATTTAAGGAAGCCCACAAGAAATTCAAATGTGTAATTTATGTGCATGTAGTTGAAATCGAAACCGAAACAGTTGGCCAGTTGTTCCACTTACTTATTGAAAAATGTGTCTTAAGCAAATATACTTACATCATACCCACGTGTATACCCCACACACCCCCACACACACACAATCGATAGAGCATTGTAAGGAATTTCATTTCCATTTCGAAAACTTTTCTCCCGCCAAACTATTAGAAAAATCAGCCGTTGAAATGCCAGTTGCAGAGCCCAGAAATGAAATTCCCCAAAAATAGCCAGAAAATATTGTTTTATCGATTCTTTACTGATAATTGTGGCAAAAGTCGATTTATAAATATGTAAATAAAGGTGCGAGAAATAGTTATTCTATTCGATAAATCAAACTAAAATAATAGAAAGAGGCAAATACAGGAAATAAAATTGTTTGCATATTTTTAACTCCATCGATAATTTAAATTTGGATATTTTTCGATTTTCGATGAATTCTCTTTTTAATCACTTTCAAGAATTTTAGTTTTTATTTATAAAAATTCCCAAATCGTCTCAACAATATATAACCAAAAATCGATAGTCACTTGATCGATATTTCTGGGCTGTGCTATTGGCCACCTTCCATATCCTGTCTCCTGCCTTCTGTCAGTAATTAGTAGCAAAACAAACAAGAGAAAGCCGAAGCACTGTAGGGGAAATTTTAGAGCCAAGTTGTAGCGAATTTGAAGAAGTCTCATATTGACGAAAGTGTTGCAACTTTTTGGGCGCACTTTCCAGCACGCACACACCAAAACGATAAGCGATAAACGATAATTGAAAAGTGGAATAAGAGAAAAATGAAATATGGAAAAACTGAAAAACTGAAATTACAATTTTAAAATTCCCCAGCTGCACTTTGCGGCATTTTAAATGTCTAAATAAAATATTAAAGGAAGTAACGAAGAATGAACTAGATATTGGATAAATCGTAAAAAAAGCAAAGTTTTAGCACACAGCCACCACAAGTATAGATGTATATGTATATCGAATGAATACGCGACTTGCAGATATATAGGGATATATATATATATAAATAAGATCCGAGTCGAGGGCTTGCGTTCTTCGGTTCTCGATTTGCCGGATTTGCTTTGCTTCTCCCATTGCTTTGCCAGTGAATTTTTCGGTTCGAACTAATTGGTTTTCCTACATAAAAGCTTCAAATGTGATATTTTATAAAAAAAAAACTATAAAGAAAAACTTAACGAACGAACGCAAGAACTAACCAACCGATACCGATACCGATAGCGATACCAACATCAACAGGCATTTAAGCGAAGAAAAGTAGAGTCTACACTGTATCATTATGATTATTATTAATTATTATGCTAAGTTAAGCGAAAACTGTAAGTAACGTTATGCCTATTAATTATTACAAAGCCAGAGAGAGAGAGAGGAAGCGTTTTAAATCCAAAGTGCAACTCGGCGGAGCGAGGGGAAAGTAACAGGAAGCCAGAAGCGAAACGAAACGAAAGAATTAAATAAAGATTTAATGCAAAACAAAAAACCCCCAAGAAACGAACCATTTTCTCTTCTTCTTCTTCTTCGGCGCGGAGTGCAACTCGGACATGTTGCGCATACGACATGTTGTCGCGTTGTTGCGCATACGACACGTTGCGTTGCAGCCGACGGTGTGGCCTACCTTCGGGCCGGCTAGCAAACGCTGCATACTTTCCGGCAGCCCGTGGATCTCATGGGCTAAGACTTGTTGCGCTGCGACAGAATGATGCCACCAGCCGCAAGGGTATCTCTGAGATACTTTTTCGAAATATGTAATATAGTTAAAGTTGAAAAAGTAAGTATTTTTCAATATTTTAATAAGCAAAAATTATTAAAAACTAGCAAAAATTATAATTAAAATAAGAAAAACCTACATTCAGTGAGCAGATTTATTAAACCGATAAAACTAACACGAAAATGCGTTTCCAAGTTAATTTAATACATTTTTTCTTAGGTTTAGATTTTTAAAGTTTTAATTTTCCTAAAAATTATCAAATACGTATTTGTAAAATGTTTTTTAATTGTATAGATTATTATTCAAAATTTCTAAACCCAAAAAAAAGTATTATAAAAGTGCTTTCCAAATTAAAATTAATGGTTTTTTGGCAGTTTTGAATTTTTTAAAGTTAAATTTCTTTAAAGATTTACTAATTATTTCAGCATTTATTTACTTTGAGCTTCCTGCATAGCAACTATTCTTCGTTGTTGAGTAATCCAATTGAACAATCGATGCAGTCAGTTGCAAAATTCGCACAGTTTCTGGAGCCAAATTATTGGCAATTTGTGCATCTGACGCTGGCCACGTCACTTGCCTGCTGCTGCTGCATCTTTTGTTAGTTTAGTTTTGCAATTATTTTGCTTAAAATATTATGATTAAAAATTTGAACGATCCAATGCGCCCGCTCGAGTCTTTTCTGCAGGCTGGAAAAGTGCTGTGGAGCGGAAAATCCGCTTGGCAATTGCCGAGTGCCGACTGCCATCCATCCATCCATCCACCCGAGCAGCCATCCATCCGGCGAGAGGATGGGAAGGAGTCAAGGAGTCGGCCAAGTCGCATTATGCAACAGCTTGTGCTAGTGCAAGTGCCCGCCGTTATCCCTATTGCGGCTCTGGTTTATTGTTATTATTATTGCCGCTTTTTGTGTGCCACTTTCAGCATCCTCTGGACTTTTGTCAGCCAAGTGGGCTAAGGATATGGCCAAGGATATGCGCAGCTTCTGGAAAGCACCCCTAGGGGTATGCAGATAAGTGCATTAATAATGCAAATAATACAAATCTGGTGGCAGGCTAGGCTTTGTGTCTTTTTTTTACTTCTTTTTTATTCATTCAAAAAACATTTATTTCATTTTAATATTTATCTATAATTTTATATAATAGTTTTTGGAAAAGTGGAAGTCAAAATATCAAAATTCTATATTTTTTAAAAATCCATAACTAAGTCAAAAGTGCATGAAATTCAATTCGGAAAGCTAAAACTGCATACTTTGTTTAGGGTTCTTGTCAATTTAATTTTTTCCTAATTTTTGAACATTTTAATGATGTAACCCCTTATCTTTTTTTAAGAAAATGGCAAAAATATTTTTTCTCCCGGAAATGGCTAGAAAGAAGCGCCTGTTAATGCTGATGAAGAATATATATGTTTTATGGGGTCGGAAGTGACTCCTTCACGAAATAAAATCATAATTCCCGTCAAGAAAACCGTAATTTGTTGAATTATTAAATCGTTTTCTTCTGATATTTTTGCTATTAAGTGAAGTGAAGTATTCCACAGGAAAATGAAATCTTTCGCCTCCCCCGACTGGATTTTCCAGCTGTTTAAATGTTTTTATTTTCTCTCCGCTTGGGCTTAGCCGAGAGCCGGTTGTTCCTGTATCTGTAAAGCAATTAATAATAATTGGCCCTAAAAACCCCCTTTTTTGCACACCCATCACAGGAGAGGGGGAGGGGGTCAAGTTGATGGGGAGGACCTCTGGGCGGGCAGAGCCTTTGGGGTCGGGTTTCGGTTTTGGGAACTGTGACGGCTATTTGCAAATATTTACAACATCCGCTGACCGTTCGGCACAAACAAAAACCAAACACCATGTGTGTGTGTAAGTGGGTGTGGGCGGGTGAGTGGGTGTGAGTGTGATTGTGAGTGTGTGATTGCGAGTGTGTGTAGTGCGTGCCTCTCGTTTCCGCTTGTGACTTCTGTGCAGGAGCAAATAAAAGTTCTGAAATGCGATTATCTTGATGAATTGGAATTTGAATTTTAATTCTCTGCTTTCGGCCAGTTCCACAGCAAGTGTACTGAGAGAAAAAGGGGAAAAAGTTTGCTGGATTTTCCTACAACACTTGAAATGTGCTTTTATAATAATAAAGTCTTGGCGGGAATGGAAAACTCTGGCATGTCTAGCCTCTAATCTTAATCCTGTTCATGTTCTTTGCTAGCTTCGCTTTTAGTTGCTTAATCTGCGGCATTTTTTCTGCCAGTGCATGGACTGAATGCCAGGCGTTGCCTGCCTGTCTGTTGGCCGTGCCAGTGAGTGTTCAGTTGCAGACTCCTGGCCGAGGGCCATCCACTTATTTACCCCGAAAAAGTTCTCGCATTACCCGGCAAACAATTTGTTGTTGTTGTTGCTGGTTGCGGGCTCCATTTCAGCTGGCCCACCACCGTATTTTGCCTCAGTGTAAAGCCCTCAGCCTCATCACTGCGATCCTCCGCCGAGAATTATCATCATCATCATCATCATCATCATCATCATCATCGTCGTCGTCCTCGGCGTCGCATCAAGTGCCTCGTTGGGTTTTTTGTACCTGTTGTAATTGCACAACATGTGTGTGTATCTGTAAATGTATCTGCTTCTGCGGTGGCCCCGTGTGCGTAGCTGTATCTGTGTATCTGTATCTGTGTCACAGGCAATTCTCAAAAGCATAAAAGTCAAATTTGTCGCATGGCCCACGGAGACTTTTCCCTCAGCGTCAGTTTTGTATTTCCCCGAGCAGCCGCAGGCCCAGACAACTCTCTCCGGAGGCGGAGGGACAGGCACACAGGTAATTGGCTTTGGTATCCCGTATCTCAGGCATATGGATACATTTAGATACGCACACACACAGGGCGGGAATAACTCAGAACGATAGTGGGATACTCTTTGAACACAAATCAATTGGGAAAATGCTGCTGTTTAATCTACAAATAACGTAGGATTAATATTTTTAATTATTTACTTAGCTAGCTTTCACCTTTTCTAAGTATATTAAAAATTAGTTTTCGCTTACAATTTCAATTCGTAGCTAAAAAGTATCTTCTACTTCAGCCTTGGCTTCAGCTCATTCAACTGTGTTTTAATCTGTTTAAAATTTCCATTCAGCCAGGCTGACCACAATTTCATATCTGCACGAATGAGACATATCCCTTTACGGGTGGAGGGGTTGGGTCCTTGGGGACTCGAGTGCCTGAAGTGGCCGTGGACACCGGCAGGAGAATGGACTCCAGGCTCCCCTGCTAAAAATGCAAGGGAGCGCCAGGGAGGCTGCTCGCAAATGAACTCCAACGTTGACACTGGGGAGAGAATGCCGAGTTATGCGGCAATTAGTGTTGCAGAATCTTTTGTCGAGAGCGAGAAGAATTCTCGGTTTATTAGCTTCGGACTCTGACGTGCGGGGAATCCCAAGCACAAAGCATGCGTTTCAAGGATCACACAGTCCCGAAAGGGGAAAGGTTTCCCCGACTTCAAATCACATGATTTTTAATTCCCAGCAGAAAAACAAGCTTCAAATTATGCTTAAGTCCCTACCGATTCCCCTGAAAAAAGGTGCCATTTAAGTGACTTCCTCTATGGCCAACGGCTTACGGCTTACGGCTTACGGCTCCTATGCAGCCTCGTCAGGTTGCGGAAAAAGTCCTTTATATATAGTGAATATAAATATAGAATAAATACAAGCCCCTCCTGAATCAAGTTGCTAATGAGCTGCGATGTCCTGCCGCCCACATTCGCCCCAAAGTATTTATGGTTCGGTTTTTTACAACACTCCCCCTCTCCCGTGCCGTGCCGGGGGTGCGGGTGCGGGTGCTAATAGGATTTCCCTCTGTTTATGTAGATGCTAATTAGAGGGCAAAAACACATTTTTGCTGCCTTTTGGTTAATTGATGAAATGAAAACGAAGCGTTGCGAGTTGCTGGCTGTCGGCTGTCGGCAAACTGGGCACAAACAACTTGGCCCAGAGCATGGAGGCCATAAAAACACGGCCAACTTATCGGACAGGCGACACTCCTCGGAGAACCGTCCTTCGTCCTGGGCACATGCAAATGAGCCAAAAGGCAGACAACGATGATAAATATCGCTTTAAATGACAAAGAGGTCGGACACGAGGACCCACCAAGGGCCGCAATAATAAACCATCAAATTAATTTCAACGCATAAAAAGCTCTGGGAAATGGAAAAGAAATTAACTAAGATCGAATGTGGAAGTGTTTCTATGTATATATATATATTGTTTCAGGGAATTATTTAAGGATTCTTTAGTAAATTTCCCACAAAACCTGAGAGCCACTCAAACATGTGTATATTCACACCCCTTTTGCATTGATCGATTCCTAATGTTCCAATTAAAAACTTAGCTTTCTTTTTTGTGTTTATTTTGGCTTCCATAACTTTTCTTGGGAATTTACAATTTCAAATTTTTAATTTAGACTTTCTGGTAGCTATTTTCCCCTTAAAGAAGGGTATCCTTCCTGTCAGGCTTCCTCATTAGCATTGGCTTCCCAGCCACCTGATGCCTCTGGCCAGGGCGTGTGACTTGCAGCTCCTTTGGGCCATCGGTGCCTGGTAATTGCTCGCCTAATTGGATGCATCAACATCCGGCATCGGGCTGCAGTCATCTTGGCCAGCAGCTCGTCCAGTTCGGTTTGAATGCGAAAAATATCCGCTAGAATTATCGGCACAGGCTGCAATTGGAAGTCCGCAAGTCCTGAGTCCTGAGTTTGCTCATTTCTCCTTTTTCCTGTGTGGTTTCAGTTGCAGCGGTCAGCACACTGGAAAAAAGGGTGATACTTTTTGGTTTTTAGTCAATTTTTAAAACAAAAAATTAACAAAAAAAAAAAATATATTAAAAATCTAATAGTATTAATATTTGAAGTACCTTTTTTTTATTTTCTAACGTCCTTTGGTGAAGGAGTCATTTCCCTCCCTATATATCATATATAATATATTCTTGATCAGGATTAAAAACTGAATCGTTTTAGTGATGTCCGGAGGAATCAAAAATTTTAGTCAATTTTTTCAGAATTTGTTCAGGGGCTACATCATTAAAATTGTCAAAAATTTTAAAAAATTAAACCTAAAACTAAAAAAACTAAGAATGCAGATTTATTAACCGTAAAAAAAATAACACGAAAATGCTTTCCGAATTGAATTTAGTGCATTTTTGGATTTGTTATGGATTTGTACATATATATGGAAAAGAACATCTGTTGTTGTTTTTAAATGCTTTTATTGTAAGAATATTGTTTTTATTGTTGTAGCAACAACCAGCCTTCAATTTTGACATTTTCAGTACA